>CM049576.1:7408938-7589173 GCA_027123335.1 Amphiprion clarkii
CTAAATTGTCCGTAGGTGTGAATGTGAGTGTGATTGTTTGTGTGTATATGTAGCCCTGCGACAGACCTGTCCAGGTGTCCTCTGTCTTCACCCTCAGTCAGTTGGGATAGACTCCAGCCCCCCGCGACCCAATGAGGATTAAGCGGTGTATAGGTAATGGATGGATGGATCCTCCAGAACCAGAACTATTGAAGACTAAAACACAGACCAGTCAGCTGCAGTTTCTAGATGACCTACATGTTGGTTGTTAAACTGTGACACACAAACTGCTGTCTGTGAAGTTCACATTTCACTTTTTGAACAAAATGCAGAAACACTGACGACTTAGTTTGGAGTTGACTCCCAGTAAATGTTCAGTAAATGTTAAATTATTTACGTTACAGTTGCATTCTTTTGACTCTGACAGTGTTAAAGTATTCAGAGGTGACTAAAGTCAAGGTTTATCCAAAATATGGGTTCATCTTTAGTCAAACTGACTTCAGATGAATAATAAACCTTCTCAGGTCAACCAATGTTAACTGTACACGGTTTGTTTTCTACGGCATGGAGCTGAAATACTGAAGGATGTGAAGCGCCCTCTCCTGTCCACTGTCAGTATTACATCAAAAATACAAACTGCTTCTCTTTTGTTATCCATACGGGGAATACAGTGGGTGATATATGTATACCGACATGCATTTGCTGTGGAAGACCTTGAATCATTACCTGTTGTGCTTACACTGGGCTGTAATTTGTTCTTTATGGGGCATAAAAACATACAAGGACAACAGAACAGAAATCAAGAGAGTAGTCACATTTATATCAATAAATGTGATGGCAAATACAGCTACTGCCAAGTCCACCATCAGCAGAGGGCCAAGAGGCTGGAGGGTCTTCAGTTAAATTAACCCTCTGAACTATTATTATTTAATTTTTTTTTTAGCTCTCCAGCCTCTATGGAAGCTGATCCATAAGAGAAGAAAAATTGAAAATTAAAAAGTCTTTGAATATTTATTTCACAATTGAAAAACCTGGAATTAACAAGTACATGTTTCCATGAGTCCACAGGTGTTACCAACATTGGGTAATAATGGTGGCGCTACATACTTTTTATTTCTCACTATTTACATATTTACAGCCTCTAGTAACTGTGTTTTCCTCTCTACTCTGCTCATCAGCTGTAGAAAGATGTTTCACCATGCTGAATGTATCTCAAACAACATTGTATAACCTGTGTATACTGTTTTTGAACCGCGCTACATTTATTTTATTGATCCAGTACATAAAATTGTTCAAAACTATTTAAAACTTGTCTCAAATAATATAAATTTGTTGAAAACGACTCAAGAATTGTCCAAAAAAAAACATAATAAATGTCCAAAATCACCTGAAACGTGTCTAAAATGACTGAAACTTTGTTTGAAATTACCACGTTTGAGTCATTTTGGACATTTCTTGACTCTTTTGGACACCTTTAAGCCCAATGTTGAGTCCCACTGGTGTCCACAGGTGTTGCCAAAACTAAAAAAATGTTGGTCTCCTCATAGTATAGAGGTTTATCTCTTTCCATGATTCCAACCTCTCCAGACTCTTCCTCTCTACTCTGTTCATCTTCTGCAGAAAGATGTTTCACCATGCTGAATGGATCTCCAACAACCTGCTCCTCTGTTCACTGTTTTTGAACCATGCTACATTTATTGTATTAGATTGCATTTTTCCTCCAAAGACGAACAGCTGTGCAGCAGAGGACAGTGTGGTCTCTTTATGCAGTCTTTGTCTCCCTCTGCTGTCTATCTTCAGTAGTACACTTTAAATATTGTGGATGAAGAGGTAAAACCTGACCATCCACACTTTCAGAGTCCATGTTTTCCATCAGTTTACATTCATCATGGCTCCAGCGGTGGAGATGGATAACCGATCTACCCGCTGTAAGCACTGAAATCTGCATTCCTTTGACAAGGAGCTGTCCTCATTTCCACATAGGTGGAGTTCTCACACTCCTCTATGTCGTCACTTTTCTGTAACACAAGAACACAAAAGTAACACATGACAGCGGGAGTTAGAGATCAGACTTTATATAGCACATTTCATTAGAGGGAGTTGTTGTTATTTCTCTCTTTCATTGTTTTCTGTGTTGTTTTGGTCATGTTATGTCTTGTTTGTGCTGTTTTGTGTGTGGGTTTTTTTTGCGGTTTTGTGTCTTATTTGTGCTCTTTTTTGTCTCTGAGTTTTTTTTGTCTCAACTTTCTGTTGATGTTCAACTATTTCTACAGCCCTCCAGACTTTTCCTCTCTAATCTGCTCATCATCTGTAGAAAGATGTTTCACCATGCTGAATGGACCTTCAACAACTAGATGATGTTCCACCAAGCTGGATGGATCTCCAACTAGAAGATGTTTCACCATGCTGAATGGATCTCCAACAACTAGAAGATGTTTCTCCATGCTGAATGGATCTCCAACTACTAGAAGATGTTTCACCGTGTTGAATGGATCTCCAACTACTAGAAGACGTTTCACCATGCTGAATGGATCTCCAAAAACTAGAAGATGTTTCTCCATGCTGGATGGATCTCCAACTACTAGAAGATGTTTCTCCATGCTGGATGGATCTCCAACTACTAGAAGATGTTTCACCATGTTGAATGGATCTCCAACTACTAGAAGATGTTTCACCATGTTGAATGGATCTCCAACTACTAGAAGATGTTTCACCATGCTGAATGGATCTCC
Source organism: Amphiprion clarkii (assembly GCA_027123335.1). Taxonomy (NCBI): domain Eukaryota; kingdom Metazoa; phylum Chordata; class Actinopteri; family Pomacentridae; genus Amphiprion; species Amphiprion clarkii. The sequence goes on from CM049576.1 coordinate 7,411,650, forward strand.
AACTACTAGAAGATGTTTCTCCATGCTGGATGGATCTCCAACTACTAGAAGATGTTTCTCCATGTTGAATGGATCTCCAACTAATAGAAGATGTTTCTCCATGCTGGATGGATCTCCAACTACTAGAAGATGTTTCACCATGCTGGATGGATCTCCAACTACTAGAAGATGTTTCTCCATGCTGGATGGATCTCCAACTACTAGAAGATGTTTCTCCATGTTGAATGGATCTCCAACTACTAGAAGATGTTTCACCATGTTGAATGGATCTCCAACTACTAGAAGATGTTTCACCATGCTGAATGGATCTCCAACTACTAGAAGATGTTTCACCATGCTGAATGGATCTCCAACTAGAAGATGTTTCTCCATGCTGAATGGATCTCCATCTACTAGAAGGTGTTTCTCCATGCTGAATGGATCTCCAACTACTAGAAGATGTTTCTCCATGCTGAATGGATCTCCAACTAGAAGATGTTTCTCCATGCTGAATGCATCTCCAACTACTAGAAGATGTTTCTCCATGCTGAATGGATCTCCAACTACTAGAAGATGTTTCTCCATGCTGAATGGATCTCCAACTAGAAGATGTTTCTCCATGCTGAATGGATCTCCAACTACTAGAAGGTGTTTCTCCATGCTGAATGGATCTCCAACTACTAGAAGGTGTTTCTCCATGCTGAATGGATCTCCAACTACTAGAATGTGTTTCTCCATGCTGAATGGATCTCCAACTACTAGAAGGTGTTTCTCCATGCTGAATGGATCTCCAACTACTAGAAGATGTTTCACCATGTTGGATGGATCTCCAACTAGATGTTCCACCATGCTGAATGGATCTCCAACTACTAGAATGTGTTTCTCCATGCTGAATGGATCTCCAACTACTAGAAGGTGTTTCTCCATGCTGAATGGATCTCCAACTACTAGAAGATGTTTCACCATGTTGGATGGATCTCCAACTAGATGTTCCACCATGCTGAATGGATCACCAACTACTTGCTCCTTGTTTTTCTTTTCAGTCTCTCATCATCTCTTGTTGTTTTGTGTCACATTTGTGTCATTTTGTTGTGTTTTTTTCCCATTTTGAGTCATTTGTTGTCTTGTTTTTTTTGTCATTTTGTGTCTATTTTTTGTCTCGTGTAGTCTCTCATTTGTCAATTTGTCTAGTGTTTTGTTGTTTTGTGTCACATCTCTGCTTCTTGTTTTATTCTGTTCTGTCTCATTGATTCTAATTTGTGGTGTTTTATATCTTATGTCACTTTGTCCTGTTTTTTTCCCCTTTGTGTCATTTTTTTGTCTTGTTTTTGTCATTCTACGTGTTATGTGGGTCGTTTTATGTCCCATTTTTTTATGTTTTAGGTCTTGTTTCTGTTATTTTGTGTTTCTTATTGATGTTTTTCTGTCTCCATGTTTCCTCCAGACTTTTTCACTCTACTCTGCCCATCATCAGTAGAAAGATGTTTCTCCATGCTGAATGGATCTCCAACTACCTCTTCCTCTGTTCTCTGTTTCTGAGTCATGCTGACTTTATTCATCCAGCAGCTTTGGTTTTCCTCTCAGTCTCTCTGTGGAAACACTGCCTGCAGTTCAACCTTTAAACTCCTTTTTATAGGATGTGGTGCAAACAGTTTATTTTAGCCATCTATTAAAATGAGACATGTAAAATGATGTCATTTTGATGAAATATCACGGTTTTAAGCTCAGATTTCTCTCTGCAACTGTGTATCACAAGTTTTTAATTCAACACCAAATGATTTCTTTCTGTTTTCCAAATTAAATTTTTGCTAAAAACCATCACATGGTACATTCAAGGGCTTTATGGTTCTGGCTCTGGTAAATGATGGAATTTTTGTGATTTTTCAGATGTAACAGGCCTGTTTCACCCCTTTGCTGGGTTTTGGGGTTCAGTTTTTCCTCTTCTCTCAGTGACTGATTACACAAATACTGTCGATGCAAAGCTGCCTCTCTTCATTAGACCGTGATCTATTTCATGAAGTTTCTTTAATATCTGGAGCAACTTTTCCAACCATAGACTTCACTATGCTCCTGTCTTCTGCAACTCATTTATTCTCCTTCACTCCAGCTGCTCTGATTGTTTGCTAGTTAGTTGATGTAAAATGCATCATCACTGGTGCTAATGTGGCAAAACAGACAGATGGACTCTTTTGTCCTGACTCATGTCAGTGCAAGGTCATAAATCTTGGCCTAAAAGTGACTAATATACTCAAGCATTTAGCAGAATGACCACAGGTTGAGACACTTTGGTCTGATAGAGAAGTTGTTTTGATGTCTTTAGACTTTTTCCCTCCTCTCACCTTCAGGTGCATGAAGTTGTACAAAAAATCCCTACTTTGCTTGTGAAAAATGACTTATAAACAGATGCATTTTCTGATCGCACACGTCTCATTGTACAACAGAGTTGTTAAATTTTTGAATGCACAAGTAAACTAAACTTCATCTTCCATCAGGGGGTTGAATATTTTAACTGGACCTCCAGATGTGGTCCGGTTACCTTCCACAGACTTACAGTTTTCTGTAAAAACACGACTCCAAAACTCAGCGTATTATTCTGAGCTGTTAGTGCACCTCTGATGTGCAAACACAGGACATAAAATGAAACTTTCTGGTTAGACCTTTATTTAGTTCAAACCAGAGAGGAAGTGATGAGTCTATAAATGGCAGAGGAGGGTTTAGGTGAGCTTCCTTTGACCCTGTTCTGGTAAATGCTGCTCTCAATTCAGAACATAAGTTTAAGTTCAGGTTTAAAAGCCAGAGATCAGCTGTTATCGACGCCTAAATAAGACATAAAATGGTAAAGTGATTCCTCAGTGTTGAGATTTTAGTGCATAATATAATAAATATGTACAGAGCAGAAAAATCAAACCTTGTTTCAATGCTGTGTTCCCTCCATGCTGTTGTTTGATGTATTGTGATTTAATGTGTAATCAGGATCGACTGATGTTGACTGAATTTTTCAGGGCCGATACCGATGCAGATTATCGGTGAACAAGAAAGACCGATAACGATACTCAGAACTGATATAGACTAAATGTAGTGTTTTAGCAGCATGTGATAGCAGAGAACCTGTCGTTCATAACTAGACTTCTTCAGTAATAACATGACTATAACTGAATATGTAAAATAGAAACAGGAGTTATTAATTATCTCCTCTGTAATGTGACTGAGATTGATCAGTTTGTCTCCTGCTGATCTTTTATTAGTCTGTCACTTTTTTTTCCCCACTAAGGTCCAGACCTTCAAACATTAATAATTATTGTTTTCCACGTTGGGTTCGTGTGGGGCTGCTTCTAACTTGCAGATAAACCAAGCTAATTTAAATATTAAAGGAAAGACATTACAGTATTATTAAATATGGAGATTAGTTTATCTAATTTAGATATTAAGGCTAAGTAAATACATTATTCTTAATTACAGATATTGTCCTAATTTAAATATTAAGGCTAAGACATTATCGTGTCATTAGTTATGGAAATTAGCTAAATCAATGTAAGTATTAGGGCTAAGAACCTGCAATATTTTTAATTACTGATATTATCCTGACTAAATATTAAGGCTAAGACATTACAGTGTTATTAATTACAGAAATTAGCTACACAAATATAAATATTGAGGCTAAGACCTTAAAGTATTACTGCTTTTATAGCTAAACCTAACTAATTAATATGTTATGGCTAAGACATTACGGCATTATTAATAATGGAGATTAACCTGTTTAATTTATATATAAGGCTAACACAGCAATATTAATTGGCAGATTATCCTAACCAACTTAGACATTAAGGGTAGGATCATATAGTTTTTATTATTTGTGGAGATTAACCTGATTAATTTAAATATATAGACCCTACAGTATTATCAATTATCGAGATTACAACAAAAATATACATGAAAACTCCCCAAAATTCAAGGATTCCCTCCATCCTTTATGAGCTAGCTTTGTTTTTGTATTTTTGTGTTATATCTATTGATATTAATCTAATTTATATTATGTATTTGCATTTTTCCTAGTTATATTGGTGGAAAGAAAAGACTTTCTTGTACCAGGAGGTAAATTCTAGCAGAACCAGGCCCAGTGAGGACGGTCATCTGCCTCAACCGACCCAGACAGGTAAGCAAACAGACACCAGGACGTGTGATGTAGAGAAGGACAAGATAGTCACCATGAGTCTGATGTAGAAGGATGTGATGACACAGCTGTACAGCAACGTCAGGGTAAGCAGACCAATCAGAATCCACCGGACCAGATCAGGCTGAGGCTGAGGCTGATGGGTGAGGGGAGGGTTGGAGGAAGGCCTGCATCGCTCGTCAGCTTCCTTCTGACCTGAATACAACAAAATGAGGTTATTTCCTGTTTTTCTTCAGCGGTGCTAAAAACCTTGAATCTGACAGCAGAATCTGTAAGTCGACATTATAGTTAAATTAAAGCCCCAACAAATGCAGTCAGGACGACAAGTTCAACACTGAAAGTAGCGCCGGGGTACAGCAGTCATCAGTGATGTGGGTGTAGTTTGATGAAATCTGTCAAACAACCCTACAGGCGTCATCACATTCTGATTCAGAAATTCCCAAAGCTAAGAAAACTGTGACGTCTTTTTTTTTCATCCACCTTAAACCGAAACAAAGAGCTCAGAAAATAACAGCACAGTGAGAATGAAACTTCACCAAATACCTCCTCCAGCTGTAACAGGTTATATCAGTGTAGAATATTACGTTAGTTGACCACATGCAAAGTCTGGGCTCAGAGGTAACAAATGTTTTTGAGTTTTAAAGGCTTAAAGAAGGTGGAGTCATGGATGAAGTTATTTATGGGACCACTTCTGAGAAATTTGAGGTACTATGAGTTGGAAAATCCCGATTTTTCTTTCATCTCAGTAACAATATCATGGAACTCTTCCATTTGGGACGCTATCAGGGTGTTTTTATTATCATACCTGCTCATTGATAGATCTAATATTGGTCATTAATGCAACAACATGTCATTTTAATATTTTAGATTTTGACTGGCACCAAACTCTTCATTTTAAAGCTCCTATCGGTGCAAATCACAGAAAAAGCTTCAACCTCTTCGGGTGAAAAATAGAAGTTTTCTGGTTGGTGTAGTATCGTAATGGACAGAAACATTGAAATCTTTTGACCAGTTTCAGCCTTTGACCACCATTGTATGACTGGTTTGTATTATTTAATCAGTCACCACAATAAGGGCAGGGATTTCCCCAAAGAGACACAAAATTACCACCAAAGAGGCAAAATTTCCATAAAGAGATACAAATTTCCACAAGAAGACACAAAATTACCACAAACAGACACAAAATTACCAAAAAAAGGACAAAATTACCACAAAAAGGCACAAATTACCACAAAATGGGCCAAAATTTCCACAAAGAATTGAATTTGAGTTTTGATTCAGTGAAATAACGTTGCAGATATTTGTAGTACGACTGTGAGGCAACTTGATCTTCAAACATACTGTGGTAAAATTACCACAAAAGACACAAAATCAGCACAACGGGACATAAATTACTACAAAAGACACCAAGTCACCACCAACAGACACAAAATTACCTCCAAAGAGGCAAAATTACCACAAACGGACACAAATTACCCAAAGAGGCAGAATATCATCAGAGACACAAAATCGCCACTAACAGACACAAATCACCACCAAAGAGGCAAAATTACCACAAAAAGACACAAATTGCCAGAAAGAGGGCTGAAATTCCAAAAAATCTCCACAAAAAGAGGTAAATTTGCTCCATGATGTAACTGGTTTGTATTTTTCTATCAAAGCAGGTTGAACTATTGAAGACCAGATGTTCAGATCAATGAGTCGGCAAACTTTCGTCAGGTTTAGTGGAGAAAAATGATTAAATTATGTGAAATACTTTAATATTACAACCTGCCATTGAGTAGGTTTATGGTATTTTTAGAGTAAAAAACATCTGAATGTGTCATTTCGATGAGCAGAGATGAAGCTGTAGGGGTTTAATCGATGCCAGACTAGTTAAACTGAAAACAAAATTAGAAAATCAAAGCTGTAGTGTGAACTTGACCTGGTTTTCATCCGTCTTTTGTAGTTTTTTGAGCAGAGTTGACGTGTTTCACCTTGTTTACGTACCTGGCAGTAGTCGGGTCGGTGTTCCTTTCTCCATATCATCTATATCACCTATTTTCAGCGTCATCTCGCACTCATAGGTCATCTTCATCTCCTCTGGTCCGATGTTGAGAAGGATGAAGGTGAACTTTTTGTCGCTCTCACGATACATGACGATGTTCTTGCAGTCTTTCTTCTCTTTCTGGCAGAGGATCGAAGGTTTTCCCATTCTAAGAATAAACAAAGAAATACTAGATGGATAACCAGCTTCACTCGGCCTTTACGGTCTCATTGGTTAAAGAGTTAAAGTAAGAATTTACCATTTTGGAAAACTGATTGTTTTTTTCCCCCAAGAGTTAGATGAAGAGACCACGACGGAATAGGTTAAACAAGGTATTCATAAATCCATTACTTCACAAGGTCATTTTGTACCGTTAAACCAATTCATGGGGATTCTTTTTTGTTCCTGTCTTATTTTTCTTCACTCTGGTTCATTTTTAAAGTCCTACAGCTCTGTGGAACCAGAACAACATGAAGAAACAGGGAGAACTGAGAGATGCCTTCTGTCAGTAGGACAGTTACAATGACAGAAACCATAAAAACGAGAAAATAATTCTGATTTTCTGGAAATTTGTTTTACAAACTCTATAAACTCTGCATTTTTTCACACTATTATGAACATGTAGAATGTACACTACCGTTCAAAAGTTTGAGGTCACTTAGAAATGTCCTTATTTTTGAAAGAAAATCAGAAGATAACATTAAATGAATGATAAATCCAGTGTAGACATTGTTAATGTGGTAAATGACTATTGTAGCTGGAAACAGATGATTTTTAATGGAATATCTCCATAGAGGTACAGAGGAACATTTCCAGCAACCATCACTCCTGTGTTCTAATGCTACATTGTGTTAGCTAATGGTGTTGACAGTTTCCAAAATAACTCAGTTGGTCTAAGCTAACCCAAAACATGTCCAAAATGACTCAGAATTGGACTCAAGTTTGAGGTTTTTTTTTTCTTTTTCTAAAGGTATGCTACAGATTTTGAACTGCCTCCATGTTTCCAGACTTTTCCTCTTTACTCTGCTCATCATCAGTAGAAAGATATTTCTCCATGCTGGATGGATGTCCGACTTGCTCCTCTGTTCACTGTTTCTGAGCCATGCTGACTTTATTTATTCATCCAGTAGCTTTTTGTTTTACTGTCAGTCTAAAATTGTCAATAATGTTTTGAAACTTGTCCAGATTACTTTAAAATTGTCCAAAAAACTCCCAAATCATTTCCAAACTGACTGAAAAATTGCCCAAAATAACTCATAAGTCTGTCTAAGCTAACCAGTGAAGTCCAAAATAACCCAAAATGACTCCGAATTTGACTCAAGTTTGAGAGTTTTATTTTTTCTAAAGACATACTACAGACTTTGTACTGTCTCCATGTTTCCTCTCCAGACTTTTTCTCTCGAACAGGTTTCACCATGCTGAATGTATCTTCCAACAGCTTACGCCTCTGTTCACTGTTTCTGAGCCTTGCTGACTTTATGAACCAGTCCATCATGACTTCTCAGTTGAGGTGCGCATAATTATTATTTATTTGTTCTTAGAGGATCTAGTGTAAAAGGTTTATTTTATAAAGTGATATTGAAAAAACATCACAATTTTATGCTTAGATGTGGTAATTTCTCCTCATGGAGTTTAGGTCACACATGATGCGTTCAAGTCCAGTGGAAAAGTTGAAAATCCAATCTCTACCTACTTTTTTTGGCTGATAAATGGTGTAATGTTTTTTTTGTAAATGACTGGTGGGTTTCGGAGTTCAGAAGATTAATGACAGCATGATGCTACGTACGGTAATTTGCTGTAGAGTCGAACGTCTTCAACAACAACATCGGCTTGTTGGTCGTGTTCACAGCTGATCAGTGCCGACTGATCTGGGTTCACAGTCCGATTCACTGGTTGGGTCACTTTGAAACCTGATGAATGAAAAGGCTTTAGTTTGTACTGGAAAACACAGAATCAAACTTGTTTCTTGTTTCATCATCCTGTTCAAAAACTGGGGTGAATGTTTTCATTCAGCACTTTTTCTGTTTTCTTTTAAAACCATGTCAAGATTAGTAATAAGTTTGTTTATACACCAACTATGAGTTTGTGTCTGAAATACAAGTACAGTGGTCCCTCGCCAGATCGCGGTTCACTTTTTGCAGTCTCACTGTATCGCAGGTTTTGAAATTGCATTTGCTATGGTGGATTTTTCGCTTTACTGCGGGATTATGCGGTGTATAGGCATTTTTATATATTCATTGTTGTGGCGAGCTGCGTTGAAGAACGATGCTGGCAAAAGGATAGCTGCCTTTTATGCACTATGAAACAGGTAGATGCTTTTATTTTGACACACACAGAGTGGCTCTATTGAAAATGCTGCAGGAAGTCATCAAACACACTACACTTCACACTCACAGTCCTGACAACACAACACTTGACCTGACTAACTAGGCTGACCAAACCACAAAAACACAATTTAACACAAACACCAATAACACTGTAACACTGACATAAACCACAATAATGGCATTTAAACCCCCAACACCCCAAACTCCCATGGTGCATTGCAGCACAACAGTTCAGTCATAGTGACCAGCTCTGCAGTCGCTGCATTATTTAAATTATTGTTGCAGTAAAATAAGTATTTTCCAGCCTAAAAAATTTAAAACAATATAAAAAATATAAGAGATAATAATTAAAACATATTTAAAAGAATATTTAACCACAATAAAACTCATAGTGTACAGCGCTGGTCTCTGATTGGCTCAGCAACCGTAGCATCATCCGATCCATCTCCCATGTGCAGCAGCGTTCATTCACATAGACGTCTGATCGCTGCGCATACTGTTGCTCTGTGGTGTGTGAAGAGGGTGTACAAAGCCTTAATATGTATAAATAATAATATAAATATGGTCGCTTCTTCGCCGATTTTCGTCTATCGCGGGTCTAGAACGTAACCCCCGTGATAGACGAGGGACCACTGGATCTGCAAGTTCTGTTCATCTCATCACATCATTCAAATGTGATCAGATCATGGGGTAATTATTAGAATGGTTAATGAATATAACATGTAAACCGCTGCTTCAATCAGCAGATGGTGAAATCTTACCATGACTTGGGTTGAAGATGATGCCAAGATAAACCGTGACGATGATAAAGATGTTCAAGCTGCATAAAGTCATCTCAGCGATAACAAAAATAAACCAGATAAGATCTAAAAAGCGCCCCACTGCACCCTGTACTGATTATCTCCTTATTAAAGTGGAAAATGTCCGTTTGCAGGTTGAGCTCGATGCCGTCTTCTGTGTTTGTGCAGCTCCTGCACTCTGAGCTGCTGTTTTGGTTTTTCTGTGGGTGGCACTTTTTCCTGCAGTAGTCATGCAATGGTTACTCTTTTTTTTCTGTTTCTATTCTCACAAACCAGCAGCACCTGAAGTCACACCACTGCCTGAGCTGCAGGAAATACAGAGCTGTTTCCCTCTGTGGAAACTTTTTAGAATTTACAGGTTATGTACACATTGATGCCATATGTAGAGCAGGCCTTTTGGAAAAACATAACTTCTGCTTTTCATTCATCATCATGAAGGTGTACAGTCAGGTCCATAGATATTTGGACATTGGCATCATTTTCAGCATTTGGGCTCTGGCCACCACCACAATGGATTTGAAATGAAGCAATCAAGATGTGCTTTAAGTGCAGACTTTCAGCTTTAATTTGAGGATATTTACACCCAAATCAGGTGAACGGTGGAGGAGTTACGACACATTTTATATGAGCCCTCCACCCTTTTAAGGGACCAAAGGGATCATTTACAAAGAGGAGATAAAAGCTCTAGAGTTCATTTCAAGTGTGATATTTGGAATCTGTTGAGGTCAACTCTCAATATGAAGTCCAAAGAGCATCATTATCAGTGAAGGAAGCCGTCATTAGGCTGAAAAATCTAAACAAACCCATCAGAGAGAGCAGAAACAGATGTGGCCAGACCTACTGTTTGGTACATTCTTCAAAAGAAAAAACGATCTGGTGAGCTCAGTGACGCCAAAAGACCTGGAAAACCGCAGAAAACAAGTGTGGTGCATGACAGAAGAATCCTTTCCCTGATCAAGAAAACCCCTTCACAACATTGACCAGATCCAGAACACTGTCCAGCAGGTAAAAGTCAACAAAAAAGAGAAGACTTCACTAGAGGGAATACAGAGGGTTCACCACAAGGTGAAGAGCCAGATTAGAGTTTGCCAAAAAAAAAACCTCTAAAAGAGCCTGAGCAGTTCTGGAATAACATCCTATGGACACATGAGACAAAGATCAACTTGTACCAGAATGATGGGAAGATAAGAGTCTGGACAAGGTGAGGAACTGCCCAAGATCCAAAGATGCCACCTCAGCTTTCCTGGTGGCCATTTTGTGGTTCTGTGGTTCTTTTTGTGTTCTATTTTGGTCATTTTGTGTTTCTGGTTCTTTTTGTGTTCTATTGTGGTTATTTTGTGTTTCTGTGGTTCTTTTTGTGTTCTTTTTTGGTCATTTTGTGTGTGGTTCTTTTTGTGTTCTATTTTGGTCATTGTGTGGCTCTTTTTGGTTGTTTTTGTCCAATTTTTAGCTGTTTTGTGTCACATCTTGTTTGTTTTGCACCACTTTGTAACCTTTCTTTCTGTTTTTGGTCATTTTGTGGCTCATATTGTTATTACTATTCAACTCGTACATGGTGCCCGTGAATTTGGAAATCAACTCCATGTTGAAAAGTCAGGTCAGGTCGGGTCGGTTCAGACTTGTGAAAATGTTGGAGTGTTTACAGGTAGTCCAAAAATAGGGATTTCATCTAATGTAAAGCTTTTCTCTTTTTGAAAGTCACACTGGAGGTTGTTCAGTCAGAATTTGGTTGGATGTCAATTGACGAATAAATCGATCTGAATACTACAGACCTGCTTTCTATAATTATTATGACGTCTTGACCTTTCCATGAAAAGTGCCCCAATGTGACTTACTATGTTACTTATTGATGTAACTCTGGTGAATTCAGTAGCTGTTGGGTCAACTTTGGCTCAGCTGCTGTAAATGTGTTGTTTAAATAACAGTGACTTCTATTACAGTTAACTGCTGTATGAATCAAACTGAACTGAAAGGTGTCGTGTTCTCTGTGGTGAATAGAGCTGATGTGACTCATGAGATCTTATTTAGCTTCATCTGTCAAAAGATTCAAACTGCAGTTTGGCGTTTTTTTTTAAATTTCAGAAAGTGAGACATGGTGCTTTTACAAGATCTCAACACCTCAGCCTTCACCGATTAGACGTCTGTCGTTCTTAGTTGGGCATGAATAAGACTTTCTGGGGGTGAAAGCAATGAAAAATGAGGCAGAATGGATCTTGAAATCATCATAAAACTGAAAAATAATCCTGTATTAGCCAGCTGATGCATTAACACCAGATGGGACTAAATTTAAAGTTACATTTTACTCAGATCTGTCACTGTGAGCTTCATTGTGCAGTTTGACATTCTAAGTTTATTAGCATTAATCTGCTGATGATGGAGATTTTCTTGATTTTCTGTGTTTTTAAATATTTTTTAAATATTTGAATAATTAGTTTTTTAATGAGATGTCATTTTATGAACGTCTGATTAGTTCTTCATGATTATTAAAGGCTTGTGCAGCTTTAACTACTATCAATAATATTACAACAATAATATATAATATAATATTCCAACAATAAAACATTAGACAAGACAACAAAACAAGACGTGGTAAAAAGTAAAACTTCTGGTCCTGAACTTGTATAAACATTAAATAGAAATATTGGAGAACAGGACGAACAACTGAGTTTACCACTGCCGTCTGATTGTCTTTATTAGCATGAAGTTTCTTTCTGTGAAACTGGATTCTGTGATCAGATGTGGCTAAAGAATAGTCAGCACTGTTATTCCACATCCTGTTTTTCATGGTTTTGTGCATCTGTGAAGACTTTTGTGCGTAACACCAGTAGAAACCACAGTCTGAATTCTGCTCTCTGATTGGTCCTCTGCTCCTGTTTGAGATTAGATAAAATGAAAACTGTGCGTCTGTCAAAAACACTCAAATGCTTTTTTTTAAGTTTAATTTTTATCTGCCATCAGTGCAGCATTTTCTTTTTTTTTCTTTCTTCAGCAGGTTTTTTCAGGCCACACATGAAAAACAAATTCAGTAGATTATTATGGTTTAACACCAACACAGCAGAGTTGGGGGAGAAACCGCTGCTGAATGTTTTCTCTTTACTGTTACAGCAGCATGAAAACAGACCAAAGGCTGGAAATACCAGATGGACGTTTATGGTCGACCATTTTAAGGCCTCGAATTTTACATCTGGCCGTCACACACAGTAGCCCTGTTTTTAAAACATACCTGATTTATCGTCTGTTTTCCCCTAAATGGGACCATAATTTACTAAATGAACGCCATGCTGTTTTGGAGGGGACTTGGAATAAGATACTGAGAACATAAACTTGATAGAAAAATGTTTCCTGAGGTGACAGATGAAGTGAAAAGCAGGCTCATGTTCTTGTAGACTTTTCTACAGTAAGACTTCAGTTTGCTACCAGGAGTCGCCCCCTGCTGGCTGACCACTGGCTCTTCACCTTTTATATGCAGTCTGACTCAAACATCTGTTTTATGGATTGCAATGAAATTTTATGGGTGCATCCTACTGACTTATTTGGCTGTTTTTCTGTTTTATAGTGGATATTTCTTAGCAGTTCAGAAAAACTTCAACTCACATGGGACAACATGCACCATTTTTCTTGTTGTCTACACATCCACTATCGGTCAAAAGTTGTGCAACACCCCAATTTATCCATTTTTTTATTGGGAATTCGGCATGTTAATGTCTCATTGTACTCTGAAATGAAAGCATAGAACAAATAAACAAATTAAGTTTAAAAAAAACAACAACTCAGAAACCAAAATGTCTTCTAAACTTTTGACTCATCAAAGTACCTCCTTTGGCAGATCTAACAGCTGAACGCACTCATTCTTTCCACAATGGAAATCAAATATTTTTCAGAAAGTTCTTCCAACTCTGTAGCAGAAGTTCCCATAAATGTGTGGTTCTTGTAGGTTCTTTGCTTTCACTCTTCTGTCCAGTTCATCCAAACCAGCTCCATGGGGTTTATGTCTGGAGACTGTGCTGCTATTCCATGTTTTCAAGCTTCCCATCTTGTTTTTTTTCCTAAGGCAGTTCTGGCAGAGCTTGGACTGATGTTCTGGGTCATTATCTGCTGTAGGATGAACCTCTGACCAACTAGAACATACCAGAGGGTTCTGCATGGAGCTGCAGAATGCTGTGGTAGCCGTTTAGGTTCAGGGTTCCTCTCACTCTGTACAAGAACCGACCCTGGATCCAGCAGAACAGCCCCAGACCATCACGCTTCCTCCTCCATGTTTGACAGTTGATGTCCTGCACTGAGGAACCATCCTTTCTACTTGATGCCGTAGAAAAATCCTGCTGATGAACCAAATATTTCAGATGTTGATCCATCAGTCCATAACACCTTCTTCCAGTCTTCAGTAGTCCATTGGTGGTGTTTCATGGCCCAGACAGCCTCTTTTTCTCATTCTGACGTCTTAGCAACGGCTTTCTGCTGCAGCTCCACTAGTCAAACCTGCAGCTCCAAGTCTTCTCTCCACAGTTAAACTGAGACTTCTTCCTACGACCACTATGAAGCTGCTTGAAGCTGTTGTCCTCTGAGCTCCTATCACCAAGCTGTTGACTCTCAGAAACTTGTCTTCTGGTTCTGTTGTGGCTTTGGGTCTTCCAGACCTCTTTCTGTCAGAGTTTCCTCCAGTTTCTGAGCCTTTTGATGGTGAAGAAAACTGGATCACTGACACCTGACTTTCTTCACTGTTTCTCTGTAGGAAAGACCTCCATTTTGAAGTGGTATGATGGTCTGTCTCTCTTCTATTGTTAATTCCCTTTTCCTCTCCATTTTTACAGCAACACACTACTTTCTGCAGTACAGTACTGATCAAATAATGCTCTGGAGGGTATGGTGCTACGGTGTGTTCCAACACTACTTTATGCAGAAAGAGGAGGTTGGAAGGAATCTAGAAAAATGGGACATCTGAAGGATTTAGGAGCACCAACTTTCAAGGCTTCATCAACCTCTATTGCTGCAGAACAGCTTTAAGTTGTGAACCCATTTCTGTTCCCTGAAAAAAGCCTTTTTGTATATTCTGAAATGTACATTTTTCTGTTTTGGGTAACCTTATTTTTTTAACCTCTGGCAGTTCACCATGTATCTTTGTGCCATTTCAAGCTATTTATTGGAGACTTGAACTATTTGAATTTCAATTAAAAAACTGGGAAAACTGTGACGTTCTAAAACTTTTGACCGGGAGTGTATATCTGAGTCTCTTAAACTTGGAATAAATAATTTAGATGACAAAGGTGAAGCTGACCAATAGCCCCATTAACTTTGTACTTTTAAGTTTAATCAACATGTCTATTTAGTCATAGCAATAAGCTATTTAAGTTATATACACCTTAATCCTAGCTTAAGCTATACCCAGTTCATTGTTATTTTATTTAGTTATACAAACATCGCAAAAAATTTGGCTCATCTTATTGAATTCACTTATCTTTATACGGAAGCCAGACGATTATTTCAGGAATAGTTTATCTTGGTTTAAAAATATTAAGTTCATCCCAAAATGTATGCAATTTGCTCACACAGTATACAGCAAATTATGCTAGCTCTCTGTCTGTTAGAGCTAACTGGAGGTCATTGATTGCTACAGAAGTCTGTCATGGTGGCCTGTTGCTAGCTAAACCTCTTCAACACTTTAAGCAACACAAACACCGAAAACAATCTCGTTCATCAGGAACAATCACAATTCAAACACAACTAACATGGATCAGTCAACATCAGGTCAGTGTCATGGATGGTAGTGGTAAATTCATATTATACCAAGTGTTTCCCAAAAATTATTCAATGGATGTAGCTTTTCTTTTTTGTGTTGTGATACATGTAATTATTATTTTGCATTCATTTTACCAAGTTACACATAGAGAAAATATATGTTCCATAGAAAATATGTCTTAATGCTATAAATGACCAGAATCAGAAATCTGTGGAAATGCCTCCAATCCTGACTTCTCTCGTCTGTCTGCCGTTCTCCTTCAACACAATGCATGATGGGACATATTGTTGGTTAGTGACCATCAGTACACTACTTTTCCTGGTGCATTGTGGGAAACTTTGCGTGCACTAAAGGGTGTAACCATTTAGCATTCAGACAGAACTAGAACATGGAGACGTCTGAAATAAAGTCCTGCTGTACTCCAGCAGTGATGTTGGTGGACCCAGATGGTGCATCCTATTGACTTATTTCACTGTTTTCCTGTTTTATAGTCGATATTTCTGAGCAGCCCAGAAAAACTGTGTAAGAACTCGGTCAAGCGCTGGTACTCGTGAAAGGTTGGTACCGATATTTTGTCCCGCTTGGAATGACTCCTGACTTCTTCTGACTTTTCCTGCATCACTGTGAGGTCAAAATTTTAATTTTTAATTTTTTTATTTTTTAAACTAAGGACATCAGATTAGCCTCAGCATGCTAACGTGCTAAAGTTCAAGTCATGAGTAGAGACGTTTTTATCAGTGGATAAACACAAATGGATTATTGTGATGCTGTCTGCTTGATCACCAGAACAAACCTTAAAAACATACTTTAAGGTTCTACTCCAGTTCTGTGAAAGAATCAGCAGCTTTCCTGTCTGAACTCTCTGAGAAATGTGGATGAAGTGAGAAGAAACTGATGATCTGAAGCTCCACCAGCGGCCTCTAGAGTCTGCAGAGTTTCATTACACTTCAAACTGTATGTTTTCATACCGTCTCTTTGTTCTAAGATCTGTTTATTCCTTCCCTCATGTAGGTGATGCATTTGTTATTTTTAGAGACTCAAAGCTGCATTTTTCATTCAAGAGGCTTTATTTTAAAGCAATATCCAACATGAATATTTGCTCAACACTGCAATAGCAGCAAAATATGAAGGTGACGATCAATACCCTCACAGGCAAACAGCTTGTTTGTCCTTAATGCACACAATGAGTGAAAGCATTGCATTTTCTTGAATTACCAACTTAGTTTGTACACAGTACTGCAGTAAAAAGCCTTTCTCAGAAGCAGATGTCGGCAATACAGAGGCCTGAACAGCTAAATGGAAACTCTGCAGCTTGTGTTTACAATAATGTAAACATTATTTTCATACTTAAAAAGTAAAATATGGACAGACATTTTCATCTGTGGCTACAAAAGATCCTCTGTGAAAACAGAGGTGATAATTAATGAGCAGTTTCTCCATTATTCTAATGCTTCTGGGCAGATATGAAACTCCTCTGGGATGGTGGGAGATTTATTCACGCCATGTTGTCTCGTGGAAATGAAGCAGCATCCATCTTATGAATCACTCCAGACACCGTTCTGATGACCTCCCTCCTCGACCGTTCACACTGCAGAGTCTGCAGATAGAAAACACATTTAATGCAGTAGAAATCACAGGAAGATCATCTTCTAGTAGACGATATAAACAGCTGAAGAAGACTGTCCTCTGATGCTGCAGGCGTCCAGAAGATTTAAAGGATGATTCAAGTTTATTTTAACCGAATGTTTTCCTGATCACACAACGACCAGTACACGCTTCTGTTAATAAACTTAAATTTTCCTTAAAGCCATTCAGACTAAAACTGACCTTCTACCACCCGTTTACTATTTGCACCATGTAAGGACTGCGTTAGCTAAATAACTGTCTTTTAACTTAGAAGAGACTCTTGTAGGAAGACCGTCCTTACAAAATGTTTTTCCAGCAAAATACGCTCAGAAACGTACACAGTCCAGTGAACGAGGAATAAAAATCAAAAGCAGTGTATATAGAGAAAAAAAAACACCATCAGGGATTAAATATATTAAAAACAAGATAGACTTAAAATTTATAATAAAGTTCAACCTTGTGATACAACTAAGTCTGCTAAAGCTCATATTGGAATATTCCAACAAAATAAAACCAATAAAACAGTAAACAATTAAATGTGGCTGTTGGGGCCCCCAAGGCAGTTTCCCAGTTGATAATAAATACCCTAATTACTGCTATAACTGCCCCTTTTACTGCTCCCTCTGAACCTACAGCTGGTATTACTGCTGACATTACTCCCACCACTGCTACAACACATTTAGTATGTGTTGTTTTTTTCGCCCACAACAGTCTGATCCATTGAAGCATATTTCTGCTACAACAAAGAAAAACCTGTTTATTACCTTTTACTAACATTTTTAATTTTCAGGTTTACTTTTGTTCTTTTATATTCTATATTTCATCTGTGGTGCTGAGTTTATTGTGACATGACCCAAAACAAACATGAAGTAGATCCTAATAAATTCTTGTAAATGAGCCATACTCTTCAATTCATCTGAGTTATGCATTGAAACAAAATAAATATTAAAATCTTGTTATACAATTATCATATTTGATCTTAGTGTGAAAAATATCTTTTTATAACAAAAGAGTTTTAATGTTAAAATGTGAGAGTGATCTGTGGAACCAACATGCTGCTTTTCTGTTATTAATGCCACAATGTTAGCACCGTACGAATTCAACAAAACACTAGTAATTAGTGCGAAAATGTCTGTTTGAGTCGACTAAAACTAATATTAAGAGTACATAGTCACTTTGATCATCACCGTCATTACCATGAATTCAAATGAAGTTTATTTGTTTATTAGTGTGCTAGCCGCTAATCAGCATCTGTTGTCACTGACACTAACCCTAACCCTAACCTCTAACCCGCAAAATTACAGAAAATAATACAACACTTGTTCCTTGGCGAAGTTATATGACGATGGGCGTACGCTTGTCCCTCCGTCTGTTATTCCATCTGTGCACAACATTGCTCAAAAACAGACTAACAGATTTGGATAAAGCTCAGAAATGATACAAGGACCAAGTGATTAGATTTTGGCAGTGATGCAGCTTATAGTCTGGATCCACGGATTTGTTAAAGATTTCTGTATCATTGTGAGATAGCGGCACAGCGTCACTGTAACCATGACAACAAATGAACACAACTCAGCTGCCTGCTGACGATCACATGATTGTGATCCTACTACAAATCCACCACTGAGGACTTATCAGGACTTATCCGTCAGAAATGATCCAAGGAACAACTGATTAAATTGTGGGGGTTTTTCTGAGTCTCATCAATTCCTGCTGCCCGCTATATATTTAGGTCACGTGATCTGGTATCCGTACATAACGTACACATGCAGAACACACACCTGTGCTCAGCACAAGGTCATTTAGTTTGTGGGAACATCTATATTAAATGGACACATTCTATGGTGCTGTGATTTCTGATGAATAATAACTAATAAACATGCATTTCTGACAGTGCCATTTGGGGGAATGAGCAGCCTTGGAGGAGGACTGCACTCTCTGAGTACTCTTCTTGTTATTAGTAGTGACAGTTTCATTGTAACGTCAGCCAGACCTTGATGCTGGCTTAAACACCGCAGAGCTTCTTGAATCTTTAATGTTTGTGGGGATGAATTCCACTTTTTCACTGCCTCAACTGAGAAAAGAAAAATGAATAAATGTCCCGACCTGGAAGTAGATCATGACGACGAGGACACACATGATCACGATGAGAAGGGCTAGAACAGGAACGCCATCTGCTGCCGAGCTCTTAACAACTGGCAAATCAGTCTCCTCCTCCTCTTCACTCTGGTGTGAAATCTGTTTCTGAGCTTCCTGTACAGGACAACCTGAGTGATCTGTGGACCAAAGAACACAACAATGAGAGAAGATCAGATGAACAGAAACGTGATTGATGCTGTCAGAGTTTCAGATGTGGCCGTCTAACCGAGGACGTGGATCAGTGTTCCATTGCCGGTGAACCGCAGATATGGAGGCGGGTAGAAAATATGAATGTCACAGCGATACACATCTGTGTCTGTGGCTTTCAGTCCGGACACTGACACCGTCACAGCGCCATCTGTGGCCTGAGCAGAACACTGCACCTGAAACACACATTAAACCAGCTCTGATCAGCCCAGGAGCTCATCTGAGTCAGGAGCAATGTTCAGCACCGTTTTCAAGAGCAAAAAGACAGGATAAAGACAGTTCTTGGAGCAGGATCAGTTTCAGTTCAGGACAGCTTCAGTCGTTGCTGACTATGCGGAAGAAGATCAGCTGGATTTTATCGATAGTGGTAGAGAGGCATCTCCGCCGTCTCTTCAGTTTCTCTAGATTTGATGGGCTGATCTTCAAGCCAGGATGTTTAAAGCAACTTGGGTTGTCCTTGTACTTATCAAGTGCTTCTCCAGCCTGCAGTACATTTTGATCAGAGGTACAGCCAATTCGTCTGTGTTGTCCTGCAGGTGCAGGAAATGTCAACTTTACGCCTAACATTTACACGGGGTCCCACTCCATGTCTGATGGTTGGCCAGTGACTGTAGCGTTCATACACCCTGTGGAGACTGAGTTCTGGATAAACCATCTACCCATTTTAAATGCAGCAGGATACTGGTGGAAAAATACAAAATTTTTCATAAGTTCCACCACATTTTTAACAGACTTCTTATTGCTACATTTTCACCCTTTAACATTGTGTTTTCTGACCAAAAGATCTATTAGGAAGACTACTGAGTGTGTCCATGTGTCTCCATAGCGTATTTTTATGCTCACTTTAGTTATAAATTTTGAATTAGATAAAGTTAATGGAAATGGCAGAATTAAAGAAAACTCCCCAACTTTGAGGTGGCTTTTGACTTTTTCTAAACAGAGTTGTTGAGTTTCATAAGAGAAGGAAACACCTTCTCTTCTTTTTTCTTTCTTACTTGGACAAAGTTTAGCTTATTTTCATCTGTTTAGGACTAACATTAGGTTTTGTTTCATCTACTTATTGCACTCATGTAGCCTATAGCTCCACCTTCTGATGGCACTACATCGCCTAGTTTATTCGCTCCAAAGCAGCTAATGGAAACCAGCCTTATTCACATCTGCTTTTTGGTGATATTTGAAATGCTCACCTCTGACTTCCTCTCCAATTGTACAGAAACACAACTCCTGTGATCATTAATTTACTGCAAACTTCCGACCAAATTGTCAACTCAGAATTTAGCTTTATCTAAAGGTCATTGATTGTAAATTTCCAAGGTGAAAGTTCAGTGAAGTTAAAGGATCTCATCTTGTCTTATCGTATCTTATCTTTAACTGAACACATTCATGTTTTCTAGAAGGTGAACCACTTTGATTTTATTTATTTTTTATTATTGTTGTAATTGCTTACATAAATATATTCAACTTGATTTGAACATTGCTGTAATATCGACAGACAAATTCATCTTTTCTAGGAATAAATTACATCAAAATCGTGTCCATGTGGCTCATTACATTGAACACACCAGTACTCTGAGGTATCTGCTGTCCCTAGAGGGCGCTCTAGCCATGAACACTCTTTTTATGTTATCATGATTTATGTGAAAACAAATCAGTTATTCTCTCCGTTTGCTGATTGGCACCTGACTGGGGACAAATAAAGTTATGCTGGGGTCATAACTCCTAACTCAATGTTTTAAGTTAATTTCACATGTTTTAGTTAAATATAGTATGTTTTCTGTTGTGGTTTGGTGGAGGATAGCCCCCAAAGACATGAATAATTATTTAAATCCAAACTAGCTTTCTTCAAATGTAGTTAAATGATGCACAAAGGTACATGATTGGCTCCTTTCCAGTTGAACCTCACCTGGAAAATCTATAAAAATAAATATGTCTATCAAAGAGAGGCAGATAAAAAAAATGTGTTTTTAATGTTAGATTACGTTCTTACCTCCCCCTCCTGCTTCACATCCGTCTTATTTGGCTTCTGGAGGAAGCTGATGCTGGATGAGCAGAGTTTCTGGGAACCATGGAGGCCCTTCAGCAGGGTCACGCTGAGCTCCTTGGGATCGGGAAAGGGGTACAATGTGTTCTGGTCATGGGAAGGTTCGATCTGGTGGTAGGATGGACGGGGATGGACAACACACTGGATCTGTGCTGTACCGTCGGTGCTCAGCACTCTGTAGGGCTGGGTCACATTCACAGCTGGAACATAGAACAGGTTTGTCAGTACCTAGAATTATTAAGCAGGCACTTGATATTAATTAATAGTAATCACAATATTATTAAATAACAACTCTGCCAACTCAGCATGTCAAAAGTCATTTTCTTTGCAGATGATACTGTGTTTTATCTCTCAGACTCCACTCCAGCCCCGATTCTGATTTGTCTTCAATTTACTTTTCAAGCATCACTTCGAAACCAGTTAATAAAAGCAGAAAAGGAAATTATTTTCTCCACTTGAGTCATCGAACCTTTAGATGGTTACCACATCATTCTTCCAAAGCCTTAAAAACACTTAACAGCTTGTCTTGACAGCAAAGATATTAGGGAGGCTGAAAGTCAGATTTAAGTTGTTAATCTGCAGCTTTCCTGTACTCTTGCTTTGTCTCAAGCTGTAAAATGTCCCATTATATCACATACAGCAGACCATAATATTACCACAGCCAGTTTGCAGAGGTTTAGCCATCACTAATTTCCTCATACTGCTGCATAGATTACTGGTTTGACCGAAAAAAACGCAGCTAAATCATGACCTTAGTGGAAATTGTCAGAAGACAGTTGACCACACGTTTATTAATATTAATAATCGGTACTTTCTGATATAGCAGCTTCAAAAGCAGGAGTTTACAAAGTGCTGTGACAGGAAAAGCAAAAGAAGACAAATAAACAGACAGCAAGGCAATTTAAATAAATAAAAATAAAAGTTCTAAAAAGGTTTAAAAAAACAAAAAGGTTAAAAAAACATGAAAAAAGACAGTTTGTGACAGTTTGTGAGTTTTTCTGTGAACTGTGCAGAAGATCAGTGGTGAAAGAAGTATTTAGAGCCTTTAGTCAACTAGAGGTTGCAGTAATATTGCGAACAAATATGCTGTCACAAGTAAAAGTCCTGCATTCAAAATCCTGCTAAAGTTAAAGTCCAAAAGTATAAGCATTAAAATATACTTGAAATATCTAAAGTCCAGCGGAACAGCTAATTCCAGAAGCATATGAATTTTAGAATTGTATTATAATTATTGATTCGTGGATTCATGCTGGGTAGCTCAATCTACAGTAATATTGCATCATTTATTTTTATTTAATTTTATTAATCCGAATCTGCTAAATAATTTGTAACTTAGAGCTTTAAAACAAATATAGGAGTGTTTACATAGTACAAGTACAAAACTACTTCCTGAAGTACAGTACTTGAGTAGATGTACATTCTGGAAGTCTTTGGCTAATTTATGACTGAGTATTTCTGTCTAAAGCATTTGTTGACGATACAGTCCTACAAGAAACTATAATCTCTGTGTCCAGATGAAATCAGAATCAGTTGGTTCCACTGTTGTCATTAGTTATGGGATGCCACAGATTTCTAGTCTGGGTACTCTGAAAATTACAAAATTCAAATTCTAACATCTTCCTACTCGTTACTGTAAAGCTTATTTTTGTAGATGATTCTGTGTTTTATCTCTCAGACTCCACTCCAGTTCAGACTCTGGTTTGTCTTCAATCTTCCTCCAAGTATCACTTCTATACCAGTTAATACAAACAGAATAGGAAATGATTTTCTTCACCTCTTCTTATATCATCAAACCTTTGATGGTAACCACATCATTTTTGTAAAGTCTTAAAAAACTTCAAAGATTCATATTTAACACCTAGATCAAAAACTACAAATGTAAGTAAGTTAAAGTTAAGTAGGTTTCTTGCGTATCTGTCAACTATTAAGTTAATCTCTGACTATTTTGGTAATTAATTCATCATTCCTCTGACTACATCTTCTTACAAGTGATTCTTTTTCTGCTTTCTTTTTTTTTCTGTGACAGTAAAGTGAGTATTTTGCATTTGATGACATCATGTTGGACTCTGGCAGCCACTTTTGGCAATTTATCGAGAAACCAGTCGGCAGATTAATCAACACTGGAAGTAAACTACAGCATACAATCCAGTACCTGTTAACCTTAGAGGTTCTTTGTGTCCCAACTAAAGGAAGAATTGATTTGAAGTACTGTGCAACATTTACTGCCCTCAGACTGGATTCTTTTTGTCCCTCAGAGAATTTTAAACTTTTTTTTTTTTTTTTAATGTTTTTATGACTTTGGTTCTTTCATTTCTTCACAAAACTGTAAAAAAAAAATAAATAAAAAAGCTCAGTAAAAGTCAGTTTATACTCACTGCTCCACACAGGCCGACACAGGCTGAGGACTGTCAGCACAATCCATCCCATCATACCCTCAGTCAGGAACATCCTACAGTATTTCACACTGTAACACAGAAAGCCACAGAAAATCACTGAACGCCGGTGAAACACACCCTCGCTGTGAGCCAAATTCATAAAAACCCAGCAAAAACAGTGAAACTCACCTTTATAGTCGCACATTTCCCTCAGCTGTCATGGAAACTGTGTGGCGGCAGGAAATGATGATGTTTTGCCAGTAAAGAGAGACGGCGAGTTTAGGCGGCTGTGGTTCTGCAGGGACGCTGAGAAAAGCTAATTTCAGAAATTTTATTAAAAGCAGCTTCGACTCAGTGGAAAAGTTCAGAGGAAGCTGCTCAATAGTCAGAAAAGTCCAAAAATGATGGTGAAAACTGATTTCAGGTCAGTTAAATTTAGAGAAACTCACATTAAGAAGATAAAGCTGTGGATGGGTGTAGCAAAGCAGCGTTTCTCATGCATCACTGTGGCAAACTTGCAAATGAAGATCAGGGTGAAACTTGTTTGGCTCAGCAGCTTTGCAGTTTCAGCATCAACGCCCAAGAACAACTTTACAACAGTTCAAATGCAGCGTTCTACTGGTTCATGCACCGCCAGCATTCATCCATTCTCCAGCGCTCATCCAAAATCTGCAGTGGAACAAGTTTCCAGACCTTTCAGCAAAACTCAGCTTGAAGATCTGCAGCTTTCTGGAGGTTTCACAAACTAAAAATAGATCAATATGCTTTAAAAGATGTAATGTGCTCAGGCTCGAGGCAGATGAGTGGAAAACAAAGAGCACAAATGACTTGTTGATGTGGAAAATTCTGCTCTGTGAATATTAGCTTGTGGTTTGTGAATTTTCCCTGCCAGAGAACAGAACAGTCGTCTGTAAAATCTAAAAACACATTTTTTCAGGTGTTTTTCCACCTAAAAAGCTGTTAATTTCATGTTTTTATTCATGTCTTCACCAAAACACGTGAGAATCCTCCTGAATGCTGGTCTTTCAAGCATTTTATCAGAGTTTTCAATCTCTTTTTGTTCTCTTCTCTTGGTATAATTGTTTATATTCTGCTTTTAATTCCAGTTGCTGTTGGTTTTTCTTTGCCTCTCTGCTGCAGCAGCACAGCTGTGACAAAGATTTAATTCCAGGCAAAAAAGGTTTGAACTTAAGACCTTTTTAAACCCAGCCAGGTGCTTGTTAGGGTTAAAGATCTACGTCAACGCGACTCCCTCTCTGTCTTTTTAACCTGATGTAAATAAAGAGCAGAAACCAGAGTGAGATGAAAGCTGCAGGGAGAACAAACGCTGTGAGTGGGACGTACAGTAGAAGCTCCTTCACACTCAAAATGTCATGAATGTTTTTCTTCAGAAAACTGTGAAATGTCAGAAGTGAGGAGGATCCTTTCACTTCCAAACAACAACTTCATCAAACTAATCAAACCAGCACACCTGGAGATGCAACGAAACACTGATTGTCTAAAAGAATCAGAAAACTTTACATCTAAATACAGCCAAGAGGCGGAGATGTGGCTACAACTCACTTACAAAGCGTCTAGTGTAAAATTTGCATACAAAATTGAGCTACAAAATGACCACAAATAACTAAGAATGGTTAGAGAGAGATGCAAAGCAATCAAGATGTGAGATAAGATGAACAAATTGGGACAAAATGAACATAAAATGACCCAAAACTGAAAAAAGCATTAGAAAAGGATGAAAAAGAATCAAAATGTGACAGAAAGACCAAACTGAGACAAAAACAACCGTGAAGAGAATCAAAATGACCTCAAACAGACACAAAATTAACATTATGAGATAGAAAATGACCAAAGAGGTTCCAAGTGGATGCAAATTTACTAAAACCACACACAAAACAATCAAAATGGAACCAAAGCAACCACAAGAAGTCACAAAATTAACAATAAGAGACAAAAGAGACTTCAGCTTATTTAACACTTACTGAACTTTTACTGGGAGTCGACTCCAAACTAGACGATGTCAGAGAAGTCGTTTGTGTTTCCGCATTTTATTCAAACTGATGGACAAAACGTTGAGTATAACCAAACTAAATATACAGAATGGGACATAAAACTACCCAACTTTGACAAAAACAACCATAAAGACATGAAAAAATCATTAAAATCAGACAAAAAATGCCCTGAAGGTGACAGAAAATGGAAGAAAAACAACCATAACGACGTAAAATGACGACAAATAGACTAAATGACAAGTCATTAATGCTTAGTGGAGGGTGAACTTCACAAACATCAGCTCAGTTGTCTTTAAGTTAAATTACATTAAAATTCCTCCGTAATTCTTAAACTGCATCACCGGTTGATAAACAGCTTTAGAAACAAATATAACAATAATATATAATAATATGTGCCCATTTTCTTGGTGGAGCTAAACAGCATTTGGTTCTTCAGGTCATAATGGACGCTGATCTGCTGGTTCTGGTTAACAACGGCTTTCAGGTTTATTGAGTAATGTTTGAATTTGGATTATCTGTTAACTTTACATTTACAGTTTATGAACAGAATACCTAAAACATGTTTTCTGGATTTCTGTTTTTTAAACACAGTTTATTGTATTGATTTAAGACTTTTTTCGTGTCTCTGAGAAAAAAAGATGCCGTTTTTTTAACCGCTATGACAAAGTTCGGCCTTTTGTGTCAACTCTGTAAAGAAAACAACAAATATTCTAATAATTATTCCCTGCAGTTCTACTTTCAGAATATGTGCAGCGGCTCTGAATCTGTAAATAACCAGGTTACAGTGATTTAATGTTCTGATACCAGCTGGTTCTGTGGAATTAGGATTGATTTAGGATATTTAGGCTGCAGGTGGAACATTTAGTTCATCTACAGTTTTCTTCCTGCAACCCACAGCTTCAGTCAACAGAACAGGAACCTGACTGAAGGATTTATTTACACAATTTATAACTCATAATACATGCATGAAAATACAAGCAGTGAAAGAAACGTGCGTCTAATGAAGGCGTGTCAACAGAAACAAGAAAAGCACTCAGAGATCAGTCCTCCTCCAAGGCTGCTCAGTCTTTGGATCATTTCCAATGGATGAAATCTTTAATTAAAGTGACCTTGCTCTGAGCACAGGTGTGTGTTCTGCATGTGTACGTTATGTACGGATACCGAATCACGTGACCTAAATATGTAGCGGGAATTGATGGGAAACCATCCCACAATTTAATCAATTGTTCCTTGTGTGACTTCTGACGCATAAGTCCTGATTAGTCCTCAGTGGTGGATTTGTAGTAGGATCACAATCAGCTGATGTGGTGTTCACTGGTTGTCATGGTTACAGTGACGCCGTGCAGCTATCTGGCAATGATACAGAAATCTTTAACTAATCTCCACATTTGTCCAAAATTATTAGAAATTTGTCCAGAACTTGCTCAAGAAATCCTCTTTTCCTGTTCACAATCTGTCCACAATGAGTTAAACATCTAGGATGGCTTAGAAGGGTTCCAGAAATGACTAAAAACAATAAAAACACATAGAGAATGACTCAAATCTGACCTCAGAAAAGAAGTATGTTCTATAAATGTTGTCAAAATTTGTCTAAAATGACCCAAAATATGTGCAAAAATGACTAGAAATGACTCAAATTAGCCCAGAACTTACTCAAATAATCCTCCTTAACTGATCAAAAACTGTCCAAAATGAGTTAATGGTCTAGGATGGCTGAGAAGAGTTAAAAAATGACTAAAAATGGATCCAAAATGACTTTAAAATGTCTTTAAACTATTAAAAAATTCTTTAAAATAGAGTAATTATTCACAGTTACAGTTTATAAACATTCGTGGTCCGCAGCAGTGGATTTGTAGGAGGATCTCAATCGTGATCGTCAGCAGGCAGCTGATGTAGTGTTCACTGGTTGTCATGGTTACAGTGATGCTGTCACATAACTCTGCTGCGTTCCTTGGCCAAGTAAAAATAAGAATTTTAGAGGAAAGAAAACTGAAAGTTATGCAGAGAAACAACAGGATTGTTCAACTGGACTTGGTTCTTGAAGATGGATGAGAGGTGGAACGTCTTCAAGAACCTTCAAGAATGTCTTCAAGAACCTATAGGAGACTTCTGGACTCTCTTGTAGGTTCTCTCTTGTAGGTTCTCTTGTAGGCTTAAATTGAAGACGTTCTTATGGTCTTTGTCGTTTCTTACCTTCCTTGGGAATTTCATCCAAATCTGTCGCTGTTTCTGATTCAGATACAACTTCTGACAACATTTCCAACCAATGTCTTTGTGTAACTAACATTTATACCCAGTAGACTGAACATAAACATCACTGAGGCGTCATTTTATGGAAAACAAAACAAATCAAACTCTTCCTGGCATCATTTCTCACACATTCTTCCAGATTGAATCGCCAACTCGGATTCTTGAATTGACCATCTGTTGACCAACTTTAATCCCAAGACTTTTTAAAATTCTTTCCAGAGACCAAAATGAACAACTTTAGGTTTCAGATGAGGTTAGTTTTAAAACACACTCAGTCTTCTTGATTTGAAAACCTCCAGAGTCGACAAGTTTTCAGTAATTTTAAATCATTTTCAATTCATTCTAAACAGGTTTTTGAGTCATTTTGGGAAAGTTTTTGTCATTTCTGACAACTTTTGTGCAATTCTGGACACGTTTTCTGCAATTTAGGATCATTTTCCAGTCATTTTAGAGTATTTTCATGTCATTCTGAGTAAATTGTCATTGTTTTAGATCATTTCTGGAAACTTTTCTGTAATTCTGGATCATTTTCAAGACATTTTAGGCAAATTTTGAGTTATTTTGTATAATTTCTGAAGCATCTTGGACAATAAGGGTTAGAAGCAGAATGGTCTGACCCACTTTCTGTAGTTTCTGAGAAAAAATGTGTTCAGAATTTAGTGTTTTCCAGAATGGTCTAACATTCCACTGTAACGCTGTATCTGGGTTGTGGGTTAGACCACTCTGACACTAAAATCTAGACCAGAAAATATCACAGGAATTATAGAAAACTCAGGTTTTTATGGGTCAGACCACTCTGCTTCTAACCCCTCATGTCATTCTGCAAGTTTTCAGTCACTTTATATCATTTTTAGTTCCTTTTGAACAGATTTAAGTAGTTTTGGTAAATTTTTGAATAATTTTTTTTGAACATTTTTGTCATTTCTGACAACTTTTGTGTATTTCTGGACACATTTTCTGCAATTTTGGATCATTTTCAAGTCATTTTAGACAAAATTTTAGTCACTTTGGATGATTTTTATGGCATCTTGGACAAACTTAGTGTCATTATGCTAATTTTCAGTCATTCTGGA
This sequence comes from Amphiprion clarkii, assembly GCA_027123335.1. Lineage (NCBI taxonomy): Eukaryota > Metazoa > Chordata > Actinopteri > Pomacentridae > Amphiprion > Amphiprion clarkii. The sequence continues at coordinate 7,440,413 of CM049576.1, forward strand.
TCATTATTAATCATTAGAGAAGAATTCTGACTGATTTTGGATCATTTTCCAGTCATTTGAGACTATTTTCATGTCATACTGAACAAATTTTAATCGTCTCTTGAAAATTCTCTGTAATTCTGGACCATTTTCAAGTCATTTTGAATCATTTTGGATCATGATTTTTCTCATGCTGTACATCCCTACAATCTGAAACACTTTTGTCTCTCTCTCTCTCGCTATGTGTATATATATATATATATATATATATATATATATATATATATATATATATATAAATTCTGGATCATTTTCAAGTCATTTTAGACAAATTTTAAGTCATTGTGGATGATTTTTAAAGCGTCTTGGATAAATTTGGTGTCATTCTGCTAATTTTCAGTCATTCTGGATCATTTTTAATCATTTGAGAGAAAGTTTTGAAACACGGTGAGTCTTTATGATTTGAAAACCTCCAGCAAAAATCATGTTTTTCATTATTTACTGACTATATCTAGAGAAAATAAAATCCTCATAGCAGTAAATCAGTGACACTGTCATTTAACCTGTTGAACTAATGCTGCTTCAGTTATGATGTTGAGAACATCTTGATTGAATTTGCACGTTTATTGAAGTAGTTTTTATCGCTGCATCCTGGACAGATCTCCCTTTCAGCTTCAATAAAATTTACCGAGTTGAATAAACATGAACAATGTCAATAATAGCATCACTAAATATTACTTGCTTTAAATCCTCACATTGCGCCATATTTTAGACAAAAACCTTTTGTTCAGCAGATAAACTGTTGATTAAAGCCTTAAAACAGCTTTAATTAAAGAATCCAGTCTTTTTCTAGTGTGTGTAGGTGTGTGAGTGAGTGATATGCAGTCGCAGCTAATTTTAGGTTGTTATGTGGAATCTGACAATCATTTTAGTACTTTCGTCTGGCGTGTATTCCTTTGAAACCCGGTGCAGCTGATGTGCAGCGATTCGGTGCAGGCAGCGGAAAACGGTTGAGTTCTGTCAGAGCGTTCTCAGATCGACGCCGGTGGAAGTGCTGAAGTCATGACATTCGCCGCCTCCTGACGTCACGTCTGAGCGGTGCCCGGAAACACTCTGTGGGGGTTAAACCCAGTTTTTACTGAGCTGACTGCAGTTCCAGAAAACACTGCTGTCACCGTTTCACAACGCGAAGGCTGCTACGAAGTGCAACCTTCTAATCAGAATCTAAACCCTGAAATGTTCCTAGTAAAACTGAGATAACGGGCTTTCATGTGCACATGTAGGAAAATGCAGACTCAGAGTTGATAACAGTGTTCTGATATCAGTCAATTATTTTAGTGTGAAGCAGTTTTTAGATGTTTAATTCCCCTGCAGCCCAAACAAAGCTGTAATGACTTAATGTTCTGCACATTTCCAGCTTTATTCTTTTATATTTGGAGTCTACTAGAAAATATTCATGCTTTACTGTTCAAAAACAGCAACAGTGTTTTCCAGAATGGTCTAACATTCCACTGTAATGCTGTATCTGGGCTGTGGGTTAGAGCACTGTGACACTAAAATCTAGACCAGAAAATATGACAGAAATTATAGAAAACTCAGTGTTTTTGTGTGTCAGACCACTCTGCTTGTGACCCCTCATGTCATTCTGCAAATTTCAGTCATTTTACATCATTTTCAGTTCATTCCGAACAGATTTAAGCAATTTTGATCCATTTTTTTAATTTTGGGAAGATTTTTGTCATTTCTGACAACTTTGTGTAATTCTGGACACATTTTCTGCAATTTTGAATAATTTTGAATCCTGATTTTTCTCATGCTGTACATTCCTGCTGTCTTTAACACTCCTGTCTCAATATATAGAAATATAATATGAAGTGAAGCCTTCAACCTGCATTCTCTCCAACAGCCAGCAGGGGGCGACTCCTCTGTTGCCAGTTGTTTAGGAGTCTATGAGAAAATCTGGCGACTTCTCGCTCATTTTTTCAAAGAGTTTATGGCCTCGACCTCTTGTTTTAAGTCTCCTTCAGTACAGCACAGTGTTTATTCAGTAAACAATCATCTCTTTTAGAAGAAAATATACAATAAAATTCTAAATCCAATGCTTCAAAATGATCCACAAGCCAATCGGTCATGTTCATCTTATGTACAGTTCATGAGGCTTATAGTCTTGTTCATATTTGTTTTAATGCCAGAATATAAACAGGGTTTATTATTTTACACAAAGCTTCTGTTCATTCTTACAATACAAGCAGTTTTTAACTGCATCTGTACTCCAGAAGATAAATCATCTCTGAATATGGGTTCTGAAAGTGGATCCAGAAAACAAGGAATGAAACTGCTTTACCCTGAGAGAAATGACAAATTTAGCTTCCTTTGTGAGAGTAGAAGTTCTGATATTACAGCTTTTCTCACTCGGTCTCCTTATGAACAAAGCATGAGGCCAAAAATACTCACGTGTCCATCACTAAAGAGAGAAATAACAAGAAAAAGCAACGGATGTGATGATGTTTATCTGTGTTAAACAATAATTCATCTTGTAAAAGTATTGTAATGCAGTAAATTAGTGTTTTATGGAGGTAAACTAGAGTTTCTCCTTCTTACTTGTATAAAAATCTGTCATATTTTTCCAAAAACAACAGAAGGTTTGAGAATTGAAAAGCACAAAGAGTTCTGTCCATACATGAGACATTTCTGAACCATTGAGGTTTAATTTGCCTAAACGTGAAGGAACATTACTCACTTCTCGCTGTAACCGGAGAGGAAACGAACCCTGAAAATAGTCAATCACAAGTAACACTCAAGATTTTACATGAAATTAATTCAGCGAAACACTCAGTCCACGTCCCTGAAAGTCCACGTCAAACTAAGAGGAGCCACGTCAGATAATATCTGGGTATTAGTTATGATTTATATCCTTGTAGTTCCCAAGAAATAATAATAAACTTAATTTACAGTTTCTTAAAAAACTCCTATTCACTGAAAAATCCCAATCAGAGATTTAGCAAGCAACAAACCAGCTTTACTTTTGAATCTTTGTGGATTCCATCCATCCATCCATCCATCCATCCATCCATCCATCCATCCATCCATCCATCCATCCATCCATCCATCCGTCTTCTTCCTCTTATCCGGAGTCGGGTCATGGAGGCAGCAGATGAAGCAGGTCATTCCAGACGTTCCTCCTCCCAGCAATGCTTCCCAGCTCTTCCTGGTGGATCCCGAGGTGTTCCCAGGCCAGATGAGATATATAACCCGTCCACGTGTTGGAAAACCTCCAAAGGAAGTCTCCCTGGAGGCATCAGAATCAGATGACCAAACCTCCTGAGCTGGTTCCTTTAGAGGTGAAGGATCAGCAGCTCTACTCTGAGCTTCTTCTGGATGTCTGAGCTTCTCATCCTATCTCTAAGGCTGAGCCCAGACACCCTACGGAGGAAGATCATTTCAGACGCTTGGATCCGTGATCTTGGAGTCAATAAAGTCAATATCTCTACATGAGCACTAAACTCTAGACCAGAGAATATTACAGAAATTATAGAAAACTCAGTTTCTTAGTGTGTCAGACCACTCTGCTTCTAACCCCTCATGTCATTCTGCAACTTTTCTGTCATTTTACATCATTTTTAGTTCATTTCAAACAAATTTAAGTCATTTTGGTAATTTTTTGAGTCCGTTTAGGAAGATTTTTGTCATTTCTAACAACCTTTGTGTAATTTTGAACACATTTTCTGCAATTATGGGTCATTTTCAAGTTATTTTAGACAAATTTTGAGTCACTTTGGATGATTTTAAAACATCTTGGACAAATTTAGTGTCATTCTGCAAATTTCCAATCATCATTTTGGATCATTTTCCAGTCATTTTAGACTATTTCCATGTCATTCTAAAGAAATTATCGTGGTTTTAAATCATTTTTGGAAACTTTTCTGTAATTCTGGATCATTTTTGAAGCATCTTGGACCGTAAGTGTTTGGAAGCAGAGTGATCTGACCCACTTTCTGTAGTTTTGGAGAAAAATGTGTTCAAAGTTTAGTGTTTTCCAGAATGGTCTAACATTCCACTGTAACGCTGTAGACCACTCTGACACTAAACTCTAGACCAGAAACTATCACAGGAATTATAGAAAACTCAGATTTTAGTGGGTTAAACCACTCTGCTTCTAACCCCTTTTTATTTAATTTTATAATAAATTCAAAATAAATGTAAAACACAAACATCCTCTCTTGCAGTCTCAGACTTCTGGATGCTTTTGGAACTTAACTGATTTGTCATTAATGCAGTTTCATCAGATTCCACCATTTTTCTACCAAAAATAACTAAAACTTTTGCCATAAACGCAGTTTAAGGGATCAACATGAGAATGTCACCAGCTGCTAAACTGACATCAGTTACTTTCTTACAGAGACTTGAGAGCAGTTTTCAGTTTCCACTCATGAAAACACAATTTGCATTTACCTCAGAGGTAAAATTGACTTCAGTCACTTCTAAGTAATTCACTCAGAGTGTGAGACATTTCTGAAGTATTCGAGGTTTAATTTGACTAAACATGAAGGAAAATTACTCACATCTCACTGTAACCAAATCAGGAAATCCACCAACACCTAATTAACCCTTAATGAACCGTAAAATAGTCCAGTCACATTTTACAATTAATTAACTTATAGTTTTTATTTATCAATATTAAATGCTTAAAATCTGTGAATATACAGAATGTTTAGAACACCGTTTGCACCGCACACATATTATTAATACTTAGTTCAGTATCCTGATCATTAAAATGCCAATTAAACCCTTAAATGTAAGCTTATAGGAAACACACAGCTGCTGAAAATACACATCAAACATGAGAAAATATCTGATTACTGATCAGGATTTAAAGAAATAATAATATTAAGCTTAATTTATACATCAGGTTTCTTAACAAAGTCACAAAGTGCTTCACAAAAGGACCAAAAGCAGCAATAAGACAAAGATTAAACAACGATGAATCAAAAATAAATTAAAAGTCGGCTTTAGCAGCATAGTAAATATGAAAAAGTCTATTTAAGATCTAAATGCTGTTGTCCTGATGTACAATTAAGCCTCAAATTATTTATATCCATGCTAAATTTTGATTTTGATTTGAATTTTCATTTGACCAGAAGGTTTCTTCTGACTGGAAAGGAAAAACAAATGACAGAAGACAGTAAAATGTTGTGTTAGAGGAGATAGATTTGAACTATTTCTACATTTTCTACATTACAATAAAGAATCTTCTTTATTGTAAACATCAGCACAATCATGCATCTTATTTCCTCTATCAGCAAGATTTGCATGTGTCTTTTCATGTTTTTACACATTAGGTTTCTTGTTTTTATTAAATGTAATGTGTGTGAGCCACTGGAGACCTTAAATTGCACAAAGGGATGAATAAAGTATCTGTTGCTTGTTAATTTACCAACACAGTCAGTTACCAGTCGTGGCTAAAACCAAAGAGCTCAGAGCTGCTGGTAGAGTTCATCACTGAGGGACTTTCCAAGGCTAGAAGGTCACATCTAAGTGTTTGCAAGGTCCAGTGTCCAGAGAGCAAAGCATCGTCAAGGAGCAGAAGAGTTCCACACTGTGAAACATCTGCTAGAATCCAACGATCAGCAAAAAGAACATCCTGATGAATGTGAAAAGTTCGGGTAGAAACATCTCCGTCAGACACTGAACAGGGCTGGTCTCCACTGAAGACCAAAGAAGACTCTCAGTAGCTCAGCCAGACAAAGAAGGACACTGCTGCTCATCACTTCTGTGGACGAATGAGAGGAAAATGTTTGGACACGAGGAAAGTACAAGCTTTGAACCTCGTGATCAGTATCTTCAGCGTCAAACAGGTCTCAGAAGAAGGACCAGGAAGTTTCATCAAAGTAAACAACATCATGAGAAAAGAGGATGATGTTTAGATCGTGGAGAAAAGTCTGCAGAAAAACTTCTAACACAACAAAGTTCTGAAGCCAAAGTGGTGAAGAAAAGGTGAAGACAAACAATGGAAGAACTAAAACCAAGAGACCTCAAAGAGCTGGAGATCATCCCAAAGAGTAACTAGATCCCAGTGAAGACCTGCAGAACGACTGTTATTATTATAAGAGCTGTTTGATTGATGGGCTGGAAGATGAAGGATTTGATATCAATTACTGAGAAAGAAGATGAATAACTCTGGATGTGGTATTTTATCAAAATTATAATCATGTCTAACGCAAAGCCTTAACGTCTTTGTTTGTCATTTCCTGCCAGTAGAATCCATTAATCAAACAAAAATTCACTTTACATCAAAAATTGGCACAGCTGTGAATAATCTGAGGTTTAAAGTTAAACTCGAAGTTATTTGTTGGTTCAAAACTCCACTTCAGAAAACAATCCCAAGAAATACGTTCAGTTGGTTTTAAAATGTAAGTGTTGATCAGATAACAGTAATGTTTTGTATGAATAGTTTGTTTTATTGGAAATTATTTGGCATTTTTGTGGATTTTTATTGCACTCCTTGTCTTTTAAATCACGTTTCCAGTGAATCTGTCAATACAGTTTCTGTGTATCTTTGGGTTTCTTGTGTATCTCAGGGATTGTGGCAGTTTTTTCCACTCCTGAACTTTGGATTTCAATGTATTAATCCTGCAGAACCCATATTTCTATTGCAGGATTTATCTCATGTAGGTTTTGCATGTTTCAGTTTAAAAGAAGCCCCTCTTCTGTACATTCAGTGTCGTCTTCCACTAATCATTCGTAGCTTTCATTGCGGTGGATTTTCTCCACTAGTTGCTGTTAAGCTTTACTAGGCTTCTTGATTCCTTTAGGTCTGACGTTGCTGTAGATCTTTGTGTCGTCGTCTCTCTTCAGCTTCTGATTCTGCCGCTGAAGAACACAGAAGATTTAAAATGTAGACTTTATAAAACAAACATCTTACTAAATACTACTAAATCTAACACTCCTGTACAGGAGGTCCTCGGTTTACGACATCATCGACCTACAACGTTTCATCGTTACGTCTGAACTGGTTACGTGGAACTAGATGATGAGTGGAGTGGATGAATACGTCGTCACACGGTGCTATCAGACGGCTTTGTTTCCATTCTCTGGTTTTACTCCACCTTGGATTGTGCTACATTCACTAACTTTTTGGCCTTCATTATGGCTCCCAGTGTAAGTTAGACTCTTCTGATGATTCGAAGAAAAGGAAAGCCGTCTCCATGGAAATTAGATAGAATAAAACACTCAAGTTGTAAAAACTGCAACATATTCTGTTATCTTCTTGTAAAATGACTCATATATGCATGAAAGTTGTTGGTATTCATGACTTTTATGAAGAACTGATTGATATTGTGATGTACGGAACGGCTTTGTTTACATTTTGGCCCGAGTTCCAACTTATGGTGAAAATCACCTTACATAGATCCATAGGAACGGAACTCCAATGTAAGTCGAGGACCTCCTGTACTTGCTGCTGGTTTGTAGGAGAGGAGGTGAACTCCATGTGTTCGTTCTTACCCAGATAACAACAGTAATGCAGGTGATGGTGAAGCTATAGACCAATAGAACTCCACCTCCGGTCCACATCACCACCTCTGGGATTAACGGAGACCGGTCCGGACAGCTCTGATTGGCTGATGAAGCTGTGGCGTTGACTCTCGTCATAGACTGCTCTGCTGCTTATTAAAAATAATTAGTATTAATACATTTAATGGAAGCAGAGCGACGTATCACAACACAAACAAAGGACAAAAGCTATTTCTGATCCATTCTTTTTGGATAGTAATAGCATATAGTATAATATTTATTTATCACAAAAAGATATGATTTGTTTTAAATGAGCAACAGCAGTGATTTATTTATTAACGCAGAAACTCCAGTACAATCTGAAAGAGTTACTTTGGCTCAGGAGCTTCATACATAGTTCACTGTGTAGTAATAGTAGTAGTATAAAGTCAAGCTGTATTTTAAACCATTACAACATATTCTATAGTATTAAGATTAGTTAGGACGTATTTTCTACTGAATATAGCTTTTCTATGTTCAGTTTGTTGAAATGACAGCAGGCAAATCCATGAGTTATTGGGTGAAAATATTAAGATTAAAAAGAATAACTCATATTAATATGGTTATTGGTAGAAGAGCAACATTTCATAGCAGAAACTAGGCAAAAAAAGTTCTTTTCATTGATTAATTTTGGAAAATATCCTTAGTTTCATGTGAATTTATCACAAAAATACCAATTGGTTCACTTCTAATTATATAAAAGTGTCATTGTAGCCAATTATCTTCTACAAAGTTCTCTGTATCGTAGTTATAGATAGGAGGAGGGAATGAGGGAATGATTTCGGACACAACATACGACTTTCCACCTTTAAACAGCTGCTAGCAGCGCCTCACAGAGGGGCACCAAAAAGAATAACGATGGTGGTACACTTGCATGAATGCGACCGATTAAGATTTTAATCCATACACTCTCAAAAAATGGTCACAGTCTGAATCCCAGTCTTTGGAGTTGATCTTCAAAGAGTTTATCTGCATGTGGCCAGAATGGGAATAAAATGGAAATCCATTGTCTTTGCACAGTGAAACGAAGCAGCAATCCTGTCCATGCATTCACACAATCAGTCCAAACTTTTAGAAGTACCATAAGAAATGTGGGAATAAAGAAGATGGACATCTTGAAAAAAAAGCAGTGCAAGTGTATCTATGAGAACCGAGGGATAGTTTGTTCTTTCAAAGACAGATTATTCTGTTTATTAAGAGTTAAATAGACAAATGAAAAAGTAAAAGTAGTGCAAAAGTCACAAACAAGGTGCAGCTATATGCAAAAATGTAGTTTCGTTGATTCATCCAAGGTGCTGACGTGGAGATATATATAGATTCTGTAAATTTATCAGTGAGTAAATTAACAGAGAACAGAATTTATAAATGATACTACATAATGTACACTGCTGTTGAAAAATTTGGAGTCATCCAGACAATTCCATGTTTTCCATGAAAACTCCCACTTTTCTCCATGTGCTAACATAACTGCACAAGGTTTTCTAATCATCAATGAGCCTTTCAACACCATTAGCTAACACAATGTAGCATTAGAACACAGGAGTGATGGTTGCTGGAAATGTTCCTCTGTACCTCTATGGAGATATTCCATTAAAAACCAGCTGTTTCCAGCTACAATAGTCATTTACCACATTAACAATGTCTGCACTGGATTTATCATTCATTTAATGTTATCTTCATTTTAAAAAAAAAGCCAAAAAACTGCTTTTCTTTCAAAAATAAGGACGTTTCTAAGTGAGCCCAAATTTTTGACTGGTAGCGTAGATGATATAACACAGTACGTGTTTAAGAGTGGAGTACTTTACCTGAAACGTTGACTGCGGTTCTCAAACAGTCCTGTCTGAATGGAGGAGGGTAAGTCTTTTCCTGCCTGCAGATAAACTCTCCACTGTTATCAGCTGTGATTTCAATCTGAGTGGAGAATAAAATCTCTGCAGAATCGTGCTTCTGCATAAAGGAAGTCAGAAATAAATGGTTATTTTTTACTGCCGTTTCTCAGATCTCACATTAACCTGCTGATGGAGGCAGATTGTATTTCTAAATTCTTCCGAGTGTCTCTAATCCGCAGTTTGTTCGTTTAGTCTTCACGGTTGAGGAGCTGGCTGCATTTGCAGATGTTTTTTCAGGTGGGAATTTGAACAAACAGCCCAGAGCTAATGAGGGTTTCAGTGAAACAGTGGCAGGGAAGCAGCACAGTTTGGTATTTGGTGAACCTTCATGGAGCTTTCATGTTCTGACTTCTATTATTTTCCGTCTAAGCAGGACTGATGAACTGTGACTCCGTAGTAAAACACTGAATCACAGCTGAACACACACCTGTGGTTTTATCAGAGCTTCAACAAACACACACATTCAACTGTAAAAGTCCAGCACAGACATATTTCCAAGAGCACCTGGATGTACACAGTCTCTTTGCTCTTTATTATTTATGACTGTTTTTTTCCTTCTATTTTAGGGAATGTTTTCTATCATGTCTTGTTGTTATTGCAGCTGGTGGAACTTTCACTGCTCATATGGATTATTACCTCAAATCACCAGAGTTAAACTGTTGTCTGTGAAATTTAGAATTTTGAGACATAATTTATAGTTAAGACGTATTTTATACCATTAAGATGTTTTTTTATAGTGTCTGGATTTACAGGGGGTCCTTGACTTTCATGAGAGTTCCATTCCTACGGATCAGCGTAAGTTGATTTTCGCCGTAAGTTGGAACTCTGGTAAAAATGTAAACAAAGCCATTACATGCATCACAATATCGATCAGTTCTTCATAAAAGTCATGAATACCAACAACTTTCAATCATATATGAGTCATTTTACAAGAAGATAACAGAAGATGTTGCACTGTTTTTCCAACTGGAGCGTTTTATTCTATCTAATTTCACTTCCATGGAGACGGCTTTCCTTTTCTTCCAAGCATCAGAAGAGTCTGACTTACACTGGGAGCCATAATGAAGGACAGAAAGTTAGTGAATGTAGCACAATCCAAGGTGGTGTACAACCAGAGAATGGAAACAAAGCCGTCTGATAGCGCCATGACGACGTATTCATCCGCTCATCAACTAGTTCCACGTAACCAGTTCTGATGTAACAGTGAAACGCTGTAGGTCGAGGACGTTGTAAACCGAGGACTTCCTGTATGTTATAATTTAAGACGTATTTTATGGAGTTAAAACATATTTTATACAGTTAAGACGTATTCTATAGCGTTAGGACATATTTTCTACTGAATGTATCTTTTCTATGTGTAGTTTGTTGAAATGACAACAGGCTCAAGATAAATCCATGAGTTACTGGGTGAAAATATTAAGACAGTAAATAATAACTCCTAATAATATGTTTATTGAAAGCAGAGGGACATATTGCAACATAGACAAAGAGAAAAGTTCTTTTCATTGGTTAATTTTGGAAAATACGCTTAGTTTGATTGGATTTTTTCACAAAAATGTCGGTTGGATCACTTCCATTGATCTGAAAGTGTTATTGTAGCTGATTAGCTTCTAGAAAGTTCTCTGAATAGTAGTTATAGATAGGAAGAGGGAATGATTTCAGACACAACGTACAACTTTCCACCTTTCCACCTAACCCAGCTGCTAGCAGCACCTCACAGAGGGACAGATAAAGCCTAACGATGGTGGTACACTTGCATTAATGTGACCGAGTAAGATTTTAATACGTACACTCTCAAAAAATGGCCACAGTCTGAACCTGTCTTTGTAAAAACTAGTGTGGAGTTGATCTTCAGAGTTTTAAATCCAGTGTGTGCTGCCATCTAGTGGAGGGTGAGTGAACAGACTATCTACAGGTGGTGAGGTCTAATGAAGCTGTGAACTGTGGCCTGTGTGTGATAAATGTGCCTGACAGTGAAATTCTTCCCCATACAAACACCTCCTTGCATGTAATTTCGCTGCAGTGCATTTTGTCGAGCAGCAGTGAGATGTTGTGGTTTCCTAATGTGGCTGCTTCTTGTAAGTTGTGACAGGAAAACCTCTCTGGGCACAGAAAGCTGATGGAACTATCTGAGATCTAAATTTACCCAGTGCCTGTTAGAGGAGCTCAGTTTATCTTTTCATTTTCTAAAGGTCAGAAACAACAGATCCAACATTTATAAAGCACCTGCTGCAGCTTTAATTGGTCATTATTCCTCTTAGTAAGCACTGGAATAGTAGCTGCTGCTGATTCTTTCACTTGGTTCTGGAGATGACTTTATTTGACGCAGTTTGCATTAGTCTCGACACAGAGCAGGAAACTATCTGTTGCTCTGTTTAGTTGGACTTTTCATGTTTACGGTGAAATTAAAATGCAACATTTTCAAGCACCAAGAAAGTGTTTTTTTTTTGTTTACACCCACTGACCTTGCTCAGATATATCTGAAAGATGCTGCTGCCGTTGAAGAGCAGCAGGTAGCTGATCTCTGAGCTGCTGGAGCTCAACGATGGGCAGGAGATCAATACTTTACTGGGTTCAGACACAGAGATGACCGGTTCATCTGAAAGACACAAGAGACCCATAGAAACATACTGAAAATATGTCCAAGAAAGTATGAAATAAAACTGGTCAGATGGGAAACTTTACTGTGACCATTAAGTTTTGGGTTATTTTGTGTTAAATCAACCAAATGTTAACAAAGTTCCCCCCAGACCCTCCTCAGAACATCTGGTTCTTCATCTCCAGTAACTTCATTAGTGATCAGAGTTTAACCTTCATACTGTGAATATCTCCAGAGTCCCAGGTCCTTGAAGTCCATAGAAGAGAACTCTCCTGAACAAAGTTCTAGAGTAGATCTACTCTAGAAGAGTGGTTCTCGAACTCTTTCTGTCAGGACCCCCTTTGAAGGACAAAAAAACTTTTGTGCCCCCCCAAACCAGAGGTGCTTTTTCCCCTCTCTCTAGTTTATGTTTTTCCCTGTTCTGTGAGAGAGACAGAGAGAGAACGCTACAGAGACATGTTGGAACGGTGAGAACATCATGGTAACATGACTGTAACGTACAACTGGACATCCATCAGTACAGCTGGTGAAAAAATACAAGCAAGAGAACCTGCTACTGATGAAAGTTTGTCTCCTGCTGGGCTTCAGCCTGCCACCAGAACGGTGCATTTGTGACCTTTTTTTGATGTATGTCCAAAAAATCACTTGGTTATGTACTGGACCAACCTGACATTAGAGCGCTCTAGTTGAACTCTTTTCAGGTCACCTTTGATCCCACACCTGAGCTCTGCAGCTACCCAGCAGCAGCTGCTGCAACCTGCCATGTGGGGCGTTTAGGGAACGTTGGTAAACTGTAGTGTCTATCGATACGAAAATGTTCAGCTAGTGATGTGTTTAGCCAGTGACAGGATGCTACCAGAGGAAACGTTCACCACCACAACCACCTGGACCTACAACCAGTCTACCAGACACGTTGTGCAAAGGCTCTGATTGATTAGGACTGATTCTCTGAGCTTCTCTGTTGTTTCACTAGTTTTTAAATAGTAAATCTGATGAGTCACTTGTGAGCCAAAAGAACACACAAGCAAAATGACTGAAAGGAGACAAAAATGACACAAAACAAGAAAAACTAGACTCAAAACGACCAACCAGATCAGTTCTACATCCATCCAGGTGTCACAGTCTGAACAATGAATCTGTTTTCTGTTCATTCTAACCAGCTTTGAGCATCAGTATTATGGGATGTATCCTAATGTGAACAGTTTAATGTCCATGACATTGAATCATAGAAACAGTCATTGGTTCCCTGGATGTGTTTCTGTTTTCTGATCATTCAGAGAAAACTTTAAAAAGTGACTTCTGGGTAAACTTTAAGGCTGGTCTTGTGTCTCTTTGTTGTAGTTTTGCATCTATTTGTGGTTGTTTTGTGTCTCTTGTGACCACAGTGAATTCATGGTCCTGACAGTGAAGCATGGAGGTGGGACTGTGATGATCTGAGGCTGGAGAAAACTTTAAAAGTGAAATGTGGGTAAACTTTAAGGCTCATATCAGCATGTTGGTAGAAGTTCATCATTGTTCTGGTTGGTCAGTTGGTCGACAATCTCCAGACTAATTCTGAACAGGAGAAAAACTCAGCCGTCTTCCAGGATGAATCCATTATTTTAGCGGGGGGAATAACAGACCGCCTGTGGACACCCCCAAGTTTTCACTACTTTGGACCGGTCCAACCTGATGGTGACCGTTGGATATTTACTGAACGTTTAGTTGGAGTTGACTGCAGACTAACTGATGTCAAAGAAGTTATAACAACAACAACAACAACAACAACAAAAATAATAATAATAATAATAATAATAATAATAATAATAATAATAACGATAATATGGGACGCAGAAGGACCATAAACTGAAAGAACCTTTACAAAGAGATGTACAACTATCAAGATGTGACACGGAACAGCTAGAATTTGTACAAAAACAACCATGAAGAGACACAAAATGAGTAAAATAGGACCAAAGAATAAACAACAGATAAAACTGCAGAAACTTATTTAACTTTTACTGAACTTTTACTGAGTCGACCTCAAAACTAACTGATGTCTAAGAGGCTGTCGGAGTTTTTGCGTTTGGTCAAAAAGTGGCGTGAACTTTACATCTTTAATATCCCACAATGCAGTGCACAAGGGAGCTGGAGGAACTACAAGAAAAGCTAAAAATAGTCCAATAAACTATTATCCTCATGTTTTCTTCACATTAATGAACTGCAGCTCTTAGAGGAAAACATCAGATACCTTTTACTCTGACTTCAGAACTCTGGAGTCATTCTGAAAGTCGTCATGTTGGTTAAAAAAATCTCCATCTGAGCAGTTTTTCCATCAAAGTTCACGGTTCTCACCTGAGCATGAAGCGACTCCTCCGACACCGAAGCAGAACGTCAGCATCCAGAGAACCGACGCTCCCATCGTCTCCCGATCTCCTTCTGATGATTATTAAGGTTCTCTGAGAGTCTGAGGATCTGCTCTCGTCTCCACCGTCGCCTCATTAAACACCATCTCTGCAGCTGAACCAGTTCAGGAGAGTTTCCTGTGTGAAGCCGTGAAACCATCTGTGCCCACGTGTGCTCGACTCCAACACGCCTGTACACGCAACAACACACGGTGCAATCATACGTGATTATAGCTCAGACAGACAGACCATAATATCAGCCACAGTCGGTAGAACTGTTCCACTTCTCTCTGACACTCAACCCACAACCTCAGGTAAACATCCAAAGTCTGATTCTCACGACGTTAATTTCCACTTTTCTGCTCACTTCTAGAACTTTGAGACTCTTCTGCACTGGAACACTGCAGTTCCTCATTAGTGAAAACCTACCAAACAATAGAACCCGGTTCTGATCCTGGGTTAGCATGAAGGAGCTGCCCAGCTAGCAGCTAAAGCTAAGCTAACGTCACCCACACGTTCCAATAACATTCAAACGACATTATAGGGATAATTATCTTTTCCAACAACGTTCCTTAAAGGTTAAAAGTGAACATTTTAGCTGCAACGTTCAGAGGAATGTTCTCAAACCAACATTCAAAAGATGTTCTCCAGATGTTTTCCAGATGTTCTCCAGATGTTCTCCGATTATCATTCTTGTAAAACGTTCCTCTATTGTTACGCATTAACAAAGGTGGAACGTTCTGCCTGCGATGTTCTGAAGATGTTGTTGAGGAAACGCATTACAGTTCTTCTTGAAAACATTCCCAAGACGTTCTACGATGTTCTCAAACTAACATTCAAAAGATGTTCTCCAATTATCATTCTTACAAAACGTTCCTTTAATGTTACATATTAACAAAAGTGGAACGTTCTGCCTACGATGTTCTGAAGATGTTATTGAGGGAAAGCATTCCCACGATGTTCCACGATGTTCTCAGGGCAACATTCAGAGTTTTTAAGGAAAAAAAATCACAACAAATTCACAAAGAATCACTAGAAGGTTCCACTTTAGAAACACTTCTGATGATGTGTTCCTTTAAGTTTGGGTGGAGGGAACCTTTAACCTTTAGAGCTTCACACTTTAAACCCAAACTTGCATCTTTTAGTCAGTAAAATAATCAAATGAAATCTGTCTGGTTCATTTTGTTCCACAGTTTCTGAGTCAGTTTCTCACCTTCATGGTTCTGAAGTTTCCAGATTTAAGACCCTGACAGTTCAAGAAGAAATGTCTCTAATAGCAGCATTTTATAGTGGGATACGTGTAAAAACACAACAATTACAAATTATTTTCTCAATATAAACACAAACATACGAAATGTTCAAATGTCATTAAACCAGATGATGGAAAATCTGAACATCTGAGACAGTTTGAAGAAAACTGAGATGGAACCTGAGTGAGTGGAGCTCCTAATGACCCAGATCAGAGCTAAAGGTGGTGAAATGAGTCTGAAGATGTGTTTTCATTGAGAGCTGCAGTTAAAATAGAAAATAAGACTTTAGCTGCTGTTGAGGAGACCTTGAACCGTTCAAAAATGAAAACATTAAAATGTCCTCAAGCCAAAGATCCTGGTTCCTGGTTAGTTTCTGGTTCTGGTGAAGGTGGCGGATCATGTGATGAAAATAAAGCGCTGATCGCTGGAGATAATCATCTGCTCTGTGAAGCTGAGAGATATTTAACGCAGATAAAACGTTGTTTTTATGTTTTATAAAGGGTTGAACAGATCAACCTGGTGGAAAGTCTGAAATCCAGGGGAAGTCCAGCCGCTGCTCCTCCACATTAAAAGCCTCTGTGGTTTCAGTTTGACGGTTGTGAAACCTCGAGCAGATCTGAAGCAGTTTAGATGAAGTTATTTCATGCTGAAGGTCTGAGCAGCAGAGATGCAGCTGCAGGATTCTGCGGCTTTAATCGCCTCCTCTTCCTTCCTCTGCTGCAGGATTCTCTTCCTCTGAGTCTCACAGCGACTCCACCCATAAAACCACCCGTTAAAGCACCTCAACTCCACAGATTCTCCAGTTAAACACATCAGAGTCCTTCAGGCTGCGCTTTTAAAGGGTCATAAATTAGTACGTTCATGTGTCTGAAGATGGAAAATAAAGGTCCAGCAGTGTTTAGCTAAAGAAATAAAATGTGAGAAAAAAATGATTCAATCTAAAATACGTTTCACTTGTTGGTATTTTCAGCATGCAGGCACCAGAGGTCGTTGGTTTGAAATTAAAAATCCATCAGTCTGTCAGTTTATTTATGAAACGACACGATTTATGGAACAAAAAGGAAAATAAAACTATAAAAACAGATAAATGGCCTCATAAACATTTTAAACGTGAAGGATTTAAGGAGATAAGCTTAGAAATATTAAAAATAAACGCAAAATAAGACAAAAATGAAAAGATATTACCTCCTAAGACCTGAGTTTTGGTTGCATTTTAGATTTCTTCTAGTTTTTTGGGATAAAGAGTAACTAATAAATATAATAATCAGATAATATCTAATATCTGGTTATTATATTTCTTATGTATTATTACATTATGTTAATATATTTGTATAGTTTTTATTATTGTTGTTATTTTTACTCTAATTTTTATTGTTAGTATTATTGTTATAATTAACAATACGCCCTTTTGGAAATAAAATGATGTCCAGGTATGTTGACGCCAAGCCCTAGGAGGTTAATAAAAGGCAGATAAAACAGACTTAAGTGCATAATATAACAGAAATAAATAAAGTCAATTAATACTGATCACTTATCTACAAAAATGTGACTGTAAAAAATAAATATAAAATTAATATAATAAATGTATAAATTAAATCATTTAAAACCCACATTAATCTTTTTGAAAATGTAAACTTTAAATTTTAACATTTATATTCTAGATTTTTCAATGTGTGGCAGAAAGAAAAGATGTGGTTTATTTTGATCAAATTAACTGCAGCAATAACAACATGTGACTATCAAGTAACAAACAACAACACAAGATGCTAAATTTTGCACAAAGAATTTTATGAATTTTTTTTAATGACTTTATTTTAGCTTATTTTTATTGTATTCTATTTTATTTCATCTTATTTTCTTTGTTATTTCAGTTGTGTTCAGGAATTCATTCCTCAGGGTAACTGCTGTGTTTCTGCTGCATTTATGACAATAAAGTTCTTGAATATTGAATAAATAATAAATAATAGGATTAATAAATAATAATAATTAACTGTTATTGTAAGTGGAGAAACAGCAAATGAACATTACAGTGTTTTATTGGTAAATATTACCGTTTGTTTGGATGAATTTCTACACTTTGTTCAAAATTTGATTCAAAATTTGTCGAATTTAACAATAAATAATAATAATACATTTTTTCTGTAATGCAGTTTTCATTTCAGCAAAATCTCCAAGTGTTACATTAAAGATATAAAGGATAAAAACTAAACAAACTGGTAAAATAAGAATAAAAAGTCAAAACTTCAGGGACACGTTTAATTAAAAGCTTTTTCAAAAGAAACGTCTTTTTAAAAAAAAAAAATAAAAATCCACTCCCTGTGGAGCTGTCAGTTTAATAAATAATAAATAATGCCGAGGTTTTCTTAATCACATTCATTTACATATTTTTCTTAACACCTATTTCTGTTTGGATCATAAACTGTATTTAGTGTTTTCTACTGTGTGACTCTAATCTGATATTTTATTTTGACATTTAGTTGTTTTTCCTCAATTTAAAGCTCAAGTTTTAACCTGTTTGGTGCATTTAATAGTAAATAAATAAATAAATCTGCAGCTCCTCGATGCTGCATTAAAACCTGCAGCAGCTCGGAACCGCTAGAGGTCAGGGTTCGGTTTAACTCGGGATAAAACCGGGTTAAAACCGGACCAGCTGCTCTGAACACACCGGAATAATATAACCCGTAATAAAACACAGGAACCGAGCCGAGCCGAGCCGAGCCGAGCCGAGCCGAGCCGAGCTGGAGCTGCTGCTGGGTTGGGCAGGACAGGAAACAAGGCGCCGGGCACGCGCAGGGCATGGATGCGCGTTCCCACTGAGTTTTTGGGATCCGGTGTGGAACTGAGCATGCGTCAAGTCGGACCGCAGAACACCGGAGGTTGGGTGGGGGTCGCTTCAAAATAAAAGACAAGAGCCGTAAACGTGGACTCTTAATTTCTGTTTACTTGAATAAAAACATAAATAAAATATTTTATTATGTTTTATTTTGATGAGGCCGACAGGAGCACTGAAACCCTGCAGTTCACAGAATCAATCTGCTGACAAATTAAAGGGAATGCACTTACTTTTATATTTTAACAAATATTTAAAGATCTGAAGGATAAACATGTTCTCAGATATTTCAAATGATATGTTCAATAAATGATAGGAATAACAATAGAAATATAAGTTATAATAACAGTAAAACACACACCAGGACCCAGGAAATATTCAGTCATTATTGTGTGTTTTTAACCTTTTACCACGAGTTCTCCTTTATTTATTTTTATTCATTTTTATTTTTTAGTGCGATAAAGCTGCTGTTTAGTGGAGTTCGGTTTTAAAACATCTTGTACAAATACTTTAAAATCTGTATGCAACACTAAGAATAATAATAGTTTCTCTGCGTTGGTGAGTTTTTACTTTATTAGCATTTTATGTTTAGTATTCATCTGGATATTAAGAAAACCTTCAGTCTCTAAATGCACCGTAAACATTTAATGTTTAATTACTCTAATAACTGACGTAACATCACGTTTACTGCTCCAGTATTTGATTATCAGTGTGAGAATGTGGAAGAAGAACCCTACACCCAACAACATGTGTGAATAAACATGTTCAAGGTTTCTTTTGCAGACTTAATGTGAATTTCAGGAATATTCTGGTGTGTTTTTGACTCATTTCCACTCAGCTTTTCTTGTTTTGCAGCTGTGAGGTTAGAACATGTACATCACTGGTTTAAAACCTGCTGTATAAATAAACTTCATTAGGTTTTATGAGAAAGAAAGTAAAACTCACAGAATGCAGAACGTTAGAGTGACATGCAGGAATGAGACTTTTTACATTATTTATTTATATCATTTGTTTATGTTGGTTGGATGTTGAGGTTTCAGTTCATAAATGAACAGTTAAGTGGATCAGATGTGTACAGAAGTCACATTTTTAATTAATGTGAGACTGTTAAAAAAAATTAATGGGATATATGTGAATTAATTTTATCAGTAAATATAGAATTTAGAAATAGTCTGTCTTTAATACGTGGTTTTGACCCTTTTCCTTATTTTGGCGAGGTAAACAAACAAAACTAACAAAAAACACGCTGTATAAATACCTTTGATTTGATTTGATAAGTCAGAGTGAAATTGATAAACTGCAGAATATTAGATCAACGTGCAGCTCAGAATAGGAATAAATGATCTGCAATTTTGAGTTTTACATTATTAGCATCTGAGGTTTAAAATGCACACACATATAAACACGTGAGCTGGATATTGAGAAAAATATTGTTTGAGGTTTTAATCCTAAATGCACCTAAAGCAGTTTAATTTTTTAATTTCCACAATAAATGATTTAGTATCTGATGTCAGTTGGTCACAACTTAATTTTTAGGTTTTTTAACGATAATAAATGGTAATTAATTTGAAATTTATTTCAAAGATTTCTTATCCAGACTTAATATCCATCAGTAAATATATAATTTAGAAATATTACGAGTCTTTAAAACGTGTTTCTGATCCTTTTCCATTCATTTCTCTTCTCTCTGGTTCAGCAGCTCCTGCAGCAGGGAGGCGCTCTTATTGTGAAGGTCCATCCCGGATGTGCCGCTGCTTCCTGCCGCAGATTTGACTGCAGTCTGCTGGTTGAGGGGCAGCAGGGAAACCACTGAAATCTGGGATATCTGGGAAAAGGGCAGTCGGTGAAAACCGGGACTCATCCGGCTCAGATCCCGGAGAACGTCGCCCGTCGCCCCGCGGAGCCTCCGGCGGACCGTCCGGCTCCGAGTCCCCGCTGCTGGCTGCGGTTTTTCTGCCTCTAACCTCCGCTGGATCCGCACGGTAAGTAGCCCGATTCCCCTTCAGCTCATCCCGGCTCGGTCCGCCCGGTTCCGCCGCTCTCCGGGATTAAACCGTCTGCGGGTAAAACGGAGCCGCCGGCGCCGTGATCGAGCCGTTAAACAGCGGATCCGGTTAATTAACGAACCAATTAATGGTGCATGTGCGGAGAAAGGCGGGGGGAGGAGGGGGTCACGGAGAAAGCCTTTCATTCACTCCGCAGCCGCAGCCCGAACCGAGCCGCTCTTTGTGCGAAGGTTCGGGCCTGCCGGGCTCCTCCGTCCGGCCTGGAGCCGCAGGGCCGCCGGGAGCAGACGCCGGCTGACGGCAGCTCTCCGGCGGCCCTGAGGCCGGAGGCTGCGGGGGACGCGGCCGAGGCGTGGCGCTGCTCCGAGCTTTGGGCGTGTTCAGCTTCCAGCTGACTGGAGCTTTAACCGGAGCAGCCGCAGGAAGGAACCTCTGGAGGTTCATCTGAGACCAGGAACCTCTGGATGTTCATAGGAGGAGAGCAGGAACATCTGGAGGTTCATCTGAGACCAGGAACCTCTGGATGTTCATAGGAGGAGAGCAGGAACATCTGGAGGTTCATAGGAGGAGATCAGGAACCTCTGGAGGTTCATCTGAGACCAGGAACCTCTGGATGTTCATAGGAGGAGAGCAGGAACATCTGGAGGTTCATAGGAGGAGATCAGGAACATCTGGAGGTTCATAGGAGGAGACCAGGAACCTCTGGAGGTTCATGGGAGGAGACCAGGAACCTCTGGAGGTTCACAGGAGGAGATCAGGAACATCTGGAGGTTCATAGGAGGAGATCAGGAACATCTGGAGGTTCATAGGAGGAGACCAGGAACCTCTGGAGGTTCATGGGAGGAGACCAGGAACCTCTGGAGGTTCATAGGAGGAGATCAGGAATCTCTGGAGGTTCATCTGAGACCAGGAACCTCTGGATGTTCATAGGAGGAGATCAGGAACATCTGGAGGTTCATAGGAGGAGACCAGGAACCTCTGGAGGTTCATCTGAGACCAGGAACCTCTGGATGTTCATAGGAGGAGATCAGGAACATCTGGAGGTTCATAGGAGGAGATCAGGAACATCTGGAGGTTCATAGGAGGAGATCAGGAACATCTGGAGGTTCATAGGAGGAGACCAGGAACCTCTGGAGGTTCATCTGAGACCAGGAACCTCTGGAGGTTCATAGGAGGAGATCAGGAACATCTGGAGGTTCATAGGAGGAGACCAGGAACCTCTGGAGGTTCATCTGAGACCAGGAACCTCTGGAGGTTCATAGGAGGAGATCAGGAACATCTGGAGGTTCATAGGAGGAGACCAGGAATCTCTGGAGGTTCATCTGAGACCAGGAACCTCTGGATGTTCATAGGAGGAGATCAGGAACATCTGGAGGTTCATAGGAGGAGACCAGGAACCTCTGGAGGTTCATAGGAGGAGACCAGGAACCTCTGGAGGTTCATAGGAGGAGACCAGGAACATCTGGAGGTTTATCTGAGACCAGGAACCTCTGGAGGTTCATCTGAGACCAGGACCCTCATCAAGGTTCATAGGAGGAGACCAGGAACCTCTGGAGGTTCATGGGAGGAGATCAGGAACCTCTGGAGGTTCATAGGAGGAGACTAGGAACCTCTGGAGGTTCATGGGTGGAGATCAGGAACCTCTGGAGGTTCATCTGAGACCAGGAACCTCTGGATGTTCATAGGAGGAGACCAGGAACCTCTGGAGGTTCATCTGAGACCAGGAACCTCTGGATGTTCATAGGAGGAGATCAGGAACATCTGGAGGTTCATAGGAGGAGACCAGGAACCTCTGGAGGTTCATGGGAGGAGACCAGGAACATCTCCGTATGTTAACCTCTGGAGGCTCATAGACCAGGAACATATAGCAGACAGACAGGTTCTAGAAGGTTAGACATGTGAGAAGATGTTACTGATCTCCTCATATGTCTAACCCTCTAGAACCTGTCTGTCTACCTGTCTAAGGGTCCGTCTTACAGATTATCAGGTCTGATTATTGGTATTTATGTCTTTTTCAACCAATTAATTGGACTCAGCTTTATCTGATTGGTCACATCTGGACTCAGAACCATCTGATTGGTCACATCTGGACTCAGAACCATCTGATTGGTCACAAATACCAGTAAAAGGATCAACTTTGCAAAATTCTCAGTTTTACTTCAGCAGTCATTAGTGTTTAATGATTAGATGTAGATAATCAGTAATCAGGATCATTGATCACTGACAGATCATCCTGATTCCAGGTGTTTTGTTGTGCTTAGTGACCGTTTTAGGAGGTGATCTGGTCGTCCAGATGTGGAGCTGAATGAGTCGACCTGCTGACTGGTGGAGCAGAAGGTTGGTTTAGATCCTTCATCTGTAGAAACGTCTGTCCTTTACTGAACTTCTGCATGAATACTGATGAATGTTCTCGTTTGACTTGAAGAAAGTCTTCCTCCAGATGTTCTGCTGCTGCTGTGGATCAGCCGAGGTTCTGTTGAGCCTAGGTTCTATAGATGTTCTGTAGAGGTTCTGTAATTGTTCTGTAGAGGTTCTATAGATGTTCTGTGGACGTTCTGTAGCCGTTTCGTCTCTCCTCCAGGCTCCAGTGGTTCCTCCTCCATGTCGTGAGGAAACTGGGCCAGAGAGCCTCTGGTGGATGTGAGGTTAACTGGAGTATAAAATCCCTGATGGCCTACTTCAGTCTGTCAGCTGGTCTCCTCCCAGTGCTCCCAGTGCTCCCAGTGTTTCTGAGCTAGTCCTCCATGTCCTGCTGGTCCAACACTGTGGCTTCATCTTCCTGAGATCTTGAGATGAAGGTTAGAAGTTATTCCTGATGGAGCTCCAGTGAAACGAAGAAAATCTCAGATCAACTCTTTAATTAATCGACTAAAGAAAAAAATCCTCATGAGCCTGAATGAAACCATCAGAACCAGCAGAAACCAGTGGAACCTGTTATTTATACTGGGAGGTGAGAGAGCCCTGGTTTTATTACTGTTCATGATGGGTTTGCATCTTTTCTGCTGATTTTCAGTGATTTCTCTGCTTTTTCTGGTGGTTTAGTATCTTCTTGTGGTGGTTTTACACCCGTCTGTGTTGATTTCCCTTCTTTTTGTGGTAATTTTAAACCTTTTTGTGGTTGTTCAGCATCTTTTTGTGATGATTTTATGCCAGTTTGTAGTACTTTGACACATTTTTTCTGTTGATTTCCCTTCTTTTCGTGGTCATATTGAATCTTTGTGGTAACTGCCTGTTTTTGTGGAAGTTTGGTGCCTTTTTGTGGTGCTTTTGTGGGGATTTTACACCCTTTTTTTTGTTGATTTTGCTTCTCTTTGTAGTGGTTTTGAGTTCTTGTGATGGTTTAGCATCTTTGTCTGGTGATTTGTCATGTTTTTTCAGTGTTTGTGTTGATTTCTCTTCTTTTTGTGGTGGTTTTGTAGTTTCTTGTGGTGATTTTGTGCCAGTTTGTGGTTATTTTAGGCCCTTTCATGCCGATTTCACTTCTTTTAGCGGTCATTTTGAATGTTTGTCATGAATGCATCCTTTTGTGGAGGTTTACTGCCTTTTTGTCATGATTTTACTGTATTTTGTGAATTTTTTCATCTTTCTGTGGTGATTGTGTTTGTTTGTTTGACCTTTGTGGTAATTTTGCCTCATTTTGTGGCCATTTACCATCTTTCTGTGATATTTATGAGTGTTTTAGTGTTGATTTCACTTGTCTTTGTGGTCATTTTGAATCTTTATGGTAGCTTTGTCTCTTTTGGTGATCATTTCGCATCTTTTTGTGGTAATTTTTACACATTTTCGGTGCTGAAATCACTTCTTGGTGATCATTTTTAGTCTTTTGTGTTGACTTTGCCTGTTTTTGTGGCGATTTAGTGCTTCTATGTGGTGATTTCTCATCGTTTGTGGTGATTTTATACCATTTGGTGATCATTTTGCATCTTTCTGTGATGATTTTGTGCCCGTTTGTGGTAATTTGACACCTTTTTTGTACTGATTTCACTTCTCCTTGAGGTCATTTCTAGTGTTTGTGGTAACTTTGCCTGTTTTTGTGGAGGTGTAGTGCCGTTTTGTGTTGATTTTACACCACATGGTGATAATTTAGCATCTTTCTGTGGTGATTTTCAGTGTTTATATGTTGATTTTGCTTCTCTTTGTGTTGATTTTCAGTTCCTGTGGTGGTTTTGTGTCTTTTTGTGGTGATTTTGGGCCCATTTCTGGTGATTTTACACCTTCTTGTGCTGATTTAATTTGATTTTGTTCAGATTTTCCTTCTTTTTGCTGTCATTTTAAGTCGTCGTGGTAACTTGCCTCTTTTTGTGGCGGTTTAGTGCCTTTTGGTTGTGATTTTTCACCTTTTTGGGATGATTTTGTGTCTTTTTGTCGATTGAGATGAGAACAGAGCAGCTGCACAGATTCATGTGATTTGAATTCACAGTTGTTTTAGTGGTTGTTGTCGTTTTGTCTCTTTGCAGTCTCTGTTTTGCTCATGTTGTGTATTTTGTTGTTAATTTTGTGTCTCTCTTTGGTTGTTTTTGCCCCAGTTTGGTGGTTTTGAGTGAAGGCCATTGCTGTTGAACTTTTCTGTGATGGTTTGATCGTTTATTGACCAGACTCCACATGGACGCTCCACAGCTGCTTTCTGATTTGTAATATTCCTGATTTAACATCAGGTTTAGTGACGTATCTTCAGCTCTGTCCTGACTGCTGACTTGTAGTTTGTGTTGTTGTTGACAGAATCACAGCCGACCTCACAGCTCCGACCGACGTTCCTCTGAGCTGTTTGTCTTTTCCATTAGATCCGTATTAAATGTGCTGTCAGTGTCCCTCGCTGGGTGTGCATCATGTGGTCCGTTCGGATGTTTTAACTCCGTTTGTTGTGGTCGAACACAAAGTCAATTTGAGTTTTGCACAAACAGGATATGACAGAAGACTCATTAAAGTCAATCAAACTGTGACTCTGGAACGTTTCGGACGATTTAACTCGACAGCAAACAACATGTTTGGACAGAGATGGGATCAGAAGTCGTTCCTGCTGTTGGGAAGATGTTGTTCATTCACAGCTACCTCAGAAAACTTCTCTTTGTGTCACACTGGAGAACACAGAGTTTGTTTTCCCTCAGAAGATTAGCATGAAGCTACGAGGACGCAGCAGAAGTCTATGGTCAATAAAGTCTTTGTGGTTGTTTTCTGTTACCTTCAGGTCTTTAATGTGGCTCCTCCATCAGGGTTTTATTTGATCAGATCGTCTTTATCCTCAGTCCAGACCTTGGTTGTAAACTAGGAGAGTCCAACTCGTCTTAGTTCAGGTTCCACATGCAGCCCAGTTTGATCTCCAGTGGACCGGATCAGTAAAACCACAGCATAGTAACCTATAAATAACCACAACTCCTCATGGTTCCTTTGTTTTAGTGTAAAAAAGTTCACATTTAGGGAATTATCTTTTTACGAAACATCATGAACAACCTGAAATTTATTAAGAAAAATAAATTCAGTTTCAGCAGCATTCAGCCTCAGTTTATCATTTCCACATTACAACTTCCAGATCACAGAGTGTCGACAAAGAAACACAACATTTAGTCACCTGGAACTGAACCAGACAGGATTTACTGGAGGATCAGAACCACAAAAGTCAGACAAAAAAGAGAAAAGACAACAAAAACAAGACAAAATGAAAAAAGTGAGAAAGAAAATGACAAAAATGACACGAAACAAAACAAAAAAGACAAAAAATGAGATAAGTGATACAAACAAGACAAAAAAACGATAAAAGCGAGAAACAAAATGACAAAAAAATGGACAAACAACACAAGCGAGACAAAAAGGGAAACACAAAATGACAAAAACGAGAAACAAAATGACAAAAACATGAGACAACCATAAAACAACAAAATAAGATAAAATATTGCAGAAATGAGACGCAAAATGACAAAAACAAAACAAATGACACAAAACAAAACCAGAAATGAGACAAAAATTACACAGAGACCAAAAACGTCAAAAAAAAAAAAACCCGAACAAAACGACAACAGAACAATAAACAATCTAGTATTTTACTTTCTGATCCAAACAACTTGTCATGGTCTAGAAATGATTTTAAATTTATAGTTTGCAATCTGCAGTTAATGTCTTCTCTGGAAGTTTTACACTTTGAGGACCGGATTGGAGCCTCTGGAGGACCACTTTTGGCCCACGGGCCGCATGTTTGATATCCCTGTTTAAAGGGAAACTACACCTGCAGCAGAATGAAGATAAAACGTCCACCAGCCTCCTGTAATATCGGCCTTCTGTAGAGGTGAAAGTAGCAGCTGTGTTCGATACGACGCCTCCAAAGTAAACATCACCTGACCACAGTGAGGTCACTCAGGTAACTCACCTGGAGCAGGAAGACATTTAGACATAATAATGAGATTTCTGCTGATGTAAAAACAGTAAAGAGAGTCAAGTTTTGCAGTCATTATTGTCTTTAACAGAACAGGAAAACTATAAAGTAACAGTAAATAAAACATGACTGTAAACGGTTCAAAGTGTCCTCAGGAATACGTGACTGACATGAATTGTGGCTGAAATCAACTTGATCAGGACGCCCCTATTTTGCATCTTTTTGTCTCATTTTGCATGTTATTGTGGTGATTTAACACGTTTTTGCTGCCATTTTGCATCTTTTTATGGTGATTTTGAATTTTTGTGGTTCCTTTTATTCTTTTTTTGTGATTTTGCGTCTTTTGTGGCGGCTTTTGCATGTTTTTGTGGGATTTTTTTGCATTTTTTGGGATGATTTTGAACCTTTTTGTGGTTATTTGGCTTGTTTTCGTGCTCATTTAGCATTTTTTGTGGAGATTTTGAGTCTTTTTGTGGTTATCTTGCCTCTTTTTTGGCCCATTTTGCTTCTTTTTGTGGTGATTTAGTGTTTTGTAGTGATTTCAAACCCTTTTGTAGTTACTTTGTGGTGATTTTGTGTCTTTTTATGATGATTTTTGTGTGTCTTTGTGGTAATTTAATCAATTTTTGCTTTAGTTTTTAATGTGAACATTGGTGCTCTCCAGAGGATGATTCCAGCTTCTCCTCCAGCAGCATCAGGCTCGGTTTGACCCAGAATGAGGTGTTTTACGAGGACAGTGGTTCTGGAAGTTGTTCCTGGTGAACATCAGAGTCTGGGTTTGTTGTGAGGTCAGAGCAGGTCAGGGTTGTTTTCTTCTGGAAAACTCATCCCTCCTTTCTCAGGAAATTCCTCCTCCTCCCAGGAGGGAAGTCCACATCAGGGGGGTTTACTGTCAGGTTCTGGTTCTGGGTCTGGGTCTGGGTCTGGGTCTGGGTCTGGGTCTGGGTCTGGGTCTGGGTCTGAGTCTGGGTCTGAGTCTGGGTCTGATCCTGGTTCTGGGTCTGATCCTGGTTCTGGTTCTGGGTCTGGGTCTGGGTCTGGGTCTGGGTCTGAGTCTGATCCTGGTTCTGGTTCTGGGTCTGGGTCTGGGTCTGGGTCTGAGTCTGATCCTGGTTCTGGTTCTGGTCCTGGTTCTGGGTCTGATCCTGGGTCTGGGTCTGAGTCTGGGTCTGATCCTGGTTCTGGTTCTGGTTCTGGTTCTGGGTCTGAGTCTGGTTCTGGGTCTGGTCCTGGTTCTGGGTCTGATCCTGGGTCTGGGTCTGAGTCTGGGTCTGATCCTGGTTCTGGGTCTGATCCTGGTCCTGGTCCTGGTCCTGGTTCTGGTTCTGGGTCTGGGTCTGAGTCTGATCCTGGTTCTGGGTCTGGTCCTGGTTCTGGGTCTGATCCTGATACTGGTCCTGGTTCTGGGTCTGGGTCTGGGTCTGGGTCTGGGTCTGATCGTGGTTCTGGGTCTGGTCCTGGTTCTGGGTCTGGGTCTGGGTCTGAGTCTGATCCTGGTCCTGATCCTGGTCCTGGTTCTGATCCTGGTTCTGGTTCTGGTTCTGGTTCTGGGTCTGAGTCCGAGTCTGATCCTGGTTCTGGTTCTGGGTCTGGTCCTGGTTCTGCGTCTGATCCTGGTTCTGATCCTGGTTCTGGGTCTGGGTCTGAGTCTGGGTCTGATCCTGGTTCTGGTTCTGGGTCTGGTCCTGGTTCTGCGTCTGATCCTGGTTCTGATCCTGGTCCTGGTTCTGGTTCTGGGTCTGGGTCTGAGTCTGATCCTGGTTCTGGGTCTGGTCCTGGTTCTGGGTCTGATCCTGATACTGGTCCTGGTTCTGGGTCTGGGTCTGGGTCTGGGTCTGGGTCTGATCGTGGTTCTGGGTCTGGTCCTGGTTCTGGGTCTGATCCTGATCCTGGTCCTGGTTCTGGGTCTGGGTCTGGGTCTGGGTCTGGGTCTGATCCTGGTTCTGGGTCTGGTCCTGGTTCTGGGTCTGATCCTGATACTGATCCTGGTTCTGGGTCTGGTCCTGGGTCTGGGTCTGAGTCTGATCCTGGTCCTGGTCCTGGTTCTGGGTCTGGGTCTGATCCTGGTTCTGGGTCTGAGTCTGATCCTGGTTCTGAGTCTGGGTCTGAGTCTGATCCTGGTTCTGGTCCTGGTCCTGGTTCTGCATCTGATCCTGGTTCTGATCCTGGTTCTGCATCTGATCCTGGTTCTGGTCCTGGTTCTAGTTCTGGGTCTGGGTCTGAGTCTGATCCTGGTTCTGGTTCTGGCTCTGGTCCTGGTTCTGGGTCTGATCCTGGTCCTGGTCCTGGTCCTGGTCCTGGTTCTGGGTCTGGGTCTGGGTCTGGGTCTGGGTCTGAGTCTGGGTCTGATCCTGGTTCTGGTCCTGGTCCTGGTTCTGGGTCTGATCCTGGGTCTGGGTCTGAGTCTGATCCTGGTTCTGGCTCTGGTCCTGGTTCTGGGTCTGATCCTGGTTCTGGTTCTGGTTCTGGTTCTGGTTCTGGTTCTGGGTCTGGTCCTGGTCCTGGTCCTGGTTCTGGTTCTGGTCCTGGTTCTGGTTCTGGGTCTGATCCTGGGTCTGGGTCTGAGTCTGGGTCTGATCCTGGTCCTGGTTCTGGCTCTGGTCCTGGTTCTGGTTCTGGGTCTGGTGGGTCGGCAGGTCAGACAGAAGCTGTGGAGAAAGATGCAGCTTCACCTGTAGATCGATGGTTTTTCAGAGAACTGGAGGCTGCAGCAACAAAACCATCTTCTACTGCAAACAGCTGCTCCAGATGTTCATTAGTTTCCTTTTCAACATTATAGTTTTAGTCGGATATTATCTGTCATTTTACAGCACTTAGAAAAAATGTACCATTTATTCACCATTTTCACTTCTTAATTTACGTAATGCTTCTTCAAAATAACATCAAATATCTGTGAAAAAATGAGATTTCTGCAGATTTAAATACAGGAAAGAGAGTAAAGTTTTGCAATTAAATGCTGTATTAAACCAAAATATTATTTGTGAAAATTAAGATGTTTTAATAGTTACAGCTTTGGCCTGTTCATTTTAAATAATCTTTAATTATTTTAGAGATATCTTTTCTAAAAATTCTGTATATTAAGGATTGAAGCATGGTAAAGAATTTTTTAACTGTTATTTTACAGAATTTTTTTTCTGTTTTAATTTAATTACAGATAATAATAATACAATAAGAATTATTTACACTTTTCAATATTTAAATTTTTCGGAACTGAAAAGCCACTGAACTGTGAAGTTTGTGTATTTTTTTCCTCCTAATCTGCCAAACTGACCGACCTTTCACTGGTCCACATGTTAGAATAAATGTAAGGTTACAGCTGCACATGAACTTAGTGGAGATTAGAGAGAAGGTAGGAGATGGTTTCTGGTCTGTGACTTCCAGCTGCTGACCTGGTTTGTCTCTGGACGGACTCTAAACTAAACCTGCTCACCTTCACAGATTCACACATCCAGCTGCTGGGATTAGATTCATTCAGCTTTATCCCAGGAGAGGAGATCCAACCAGGAACGCTGTAATCCTGCTGTTTGGTTCCACCTAATACAGGGAATACTCTGATATTAAAGTCAGTTATTTAAAGTGACTAAAAGCTGCAGCAGCACCAAAGATTATCCTGAAGGACGTCTGAAGGTCGTGGGTTGTGAACAGACCTGCTATCAGCTGTTTGTGAGCAGATTTAACTCCAACCAGCTCCTCTGCTTCATTTTTCAATCTAAAGTCAGCAAATTATACAAAAACAATAAAAAGGAAGTTGAATTTTATCTTACAAAAGTTGAAAACAACCTGCAATCAACACGTTTTTCCAAGTGTCCACAGGTGTTACTAAGATATAAAAATCTAAAAATAAAGAAATGGTGGCTCTTCGTACGAATAAATCAGATACTCCTAACATCTCCTCTCTGCTCTGAATAATAGAATCCTGCTTTTAGTCCAGTTCAAACCAAAGTTCCATGAATTTTTGTCCCATGACCGTCGGTCTCCTGAGTCACTGGTGGCTCCACGGCTGCACAGATGAGCTCAGGATCTTTAGCTTTTTATCAAATCAGATTCATGCTAACTGTTTATTTCTGGCAAAGTTTTAAACACGACATTCAAGAAAAAGTGATTTTGGTAAAATGTCACAAATTTAAAGCTCAGATTCTGATAGTTTTCCCAGCAGAAGCTAAAGTCACACAAACAGATCAAGATTTATCAGAAAGCTGAAAATCCATGGGTTTTTATTTTCAGTGTTTATAGTTTGTAGCAGAAAAATATTGTAATTTTAGTAATTTATTTATGTATTTAGTCTTTTCTCACATCTACCAGCAGGTTTTTGGAGTTCAGAGGGTTAAAGAGCAAAATGCAGGTGGAAGTTTTCTATGTTTATACTTAATATATCTCAGATAGGATTAATGTGAAGAAGTTAGTGCATGAATTTATCTGTTCAATGAGACTTAAAGTCAGAAAATCAGACAGAAACGTTGGCATTTTGAGCATTTTACCTGCATGTTGATTATAAATTATGTTGCTCATCTCCTTGTTTCTCATATTAATCAGTAATATTGTGGAGACTCGCCTCGATTATAGAGGCGAAACTTCAGGTACTTTAAACTATTAAATCTGAGGTTTAAAGTTGTAGTTAAAGTTAAGATTAGTTCTGGTTAAAGTTGGGATTAGTTCTGGTTAAAGGTAGGATTAGTTCTGGTTAAAGTTGGGATTAGTTCTGGTTAAAGGTAGGATTAGTTCTGGTTAAAGGTAGGATTAATTCTGGTTAATGGTAGGATTAGTAATTGTTAAGCTTAGTTGTGGTTACAGTTAGTGTCCACTGGAAGTGACTGTAATGTCCTCAGAAGTGATGGAAACATGAGTGTGTGACTGATAACAGTAAATGGTTTTTCTGCTGTTTGTTGTTGAAACAGGCGACTGGCAGCTGAATGCAATGACTCAGCCTGAGTGTGTGTGTGTGTGTTTCCCTCCCACACACTCAGACCAGCAGTGTGTATTAATGGAGTATCCAGATGAGGTAACAGAACTCTGGTTTCCTCCGTCTGACTTTAACTTCTGTCTAAACTAAACGGTGGAACGGCCTCATGGTGTCTTCATCAGAGAGTTTTTAGGTTTATTTTCTCTGAATCTGACTGGGATGGACTCACAGGAAACTCCTGAAGGGTCGGAGGTCAGGGATGCCGTTTGGACTGGGAAGTCTGGGAAAACTAGGAGCAGAGTTTCATTGGTTGGTTAGAAAAACAAAGTTCTCTGCCAGGCAGATATTTAGTTTGGGAATGAACCCTTTTAAATTAAACAAATAAAACGTATCAGCAGTTAAACTTTATTTAAACCTGAGCATCTCATCAAAGAAACATCTGCTCTGGACACATTTCTGGAGAAAATGTGTGTTTATGAAGTTACAAAGCAACAAAAAAATAGACAAAAAATTACACAAATGACACAAGACAAAAAAATGACAAAGGCGAGAAAGAAAATGGCAAAAAAATGGGCAAACAACTCAAGCGAGACAAAAAGGGAAACACAAAACGACAAAAACGAGAAACAAAATGACAAAAATGAGAAACAAAATGACAAAAACATGAGACAACCAAACAAAAAAAGACAAAATATTACAGAAATGAGATGCAAAATGACAAAAACAAAACAAATGACACAAAACCAAAAATGAGACAAAAATTACACAAACGAGGCCAAAAACGTCAAAAAAAAATGAACAAAAAGACAAAAGAACAATGAACAATCTAGTATTTTACTTTCTGATCCAAACAACTTGTCATGGTCTAGAAATGATTTTAAATTTATAGTTTTACTAATTTACAATCTGCAGTTAATGTCTTCTCTGGAATTTTTACACTTTGAGGGCCGGATTGAAGCCTCTGGAGGACCGCTTTTGGCCCACGGGCTGCATGTTGGACACCCCTGATCTAGAGTTTAAGCTGCTGACCTGGTAATATAATCAATTATAATAGTATAATAACAGCAAATAATAGTTGAAGATTCATCTATCAGTCTATAAGCAGTCAATGAGTAGTTGCAGCTTTAATTAGTGGCTTAAATTTAAACACTAAAGTGTAATTCTTGTCGTTTATCTTCTTATGCAAATGAGCTAATGAATTCTAATTTATTACAGATACATTTGACAGCTTCATAATCCTGTGGTGAAGATCTATAGCGTCTAAATTTAGCAGCATCATGCTTCATGTTGCAGGGAGGAATGTTGTTTTGTTGTCACAGGAAGCTTTTCAGATCTTTGCAGCTTCTCTTCATGTGCAGCTCGAACAAAACTCCGGAGTTCAAACGGAGTTGTGAGCAACAGCTCTGACGGCCTTTAATTCCACACAGATGTAGAATCTCTGGCTGCTGTTTCTGCTCGGCTTCGCTCTCGGAAAATTTAATCTCATTTCGTCTTCTCTTTTTTTTATTATTTTATTTTTCCCTTTCGTGTTTATGCTCTGGACTGCGTCGCTCTTCGCCAAGTCGCTCTCTTCCCTGTTTTGTCTTTGGTGTCGTGGAGGTTCTGGGCCCGACTGTGCAGCTGGGAATCAGGACCGACGTTCTGAACGGAGGCCGGCACTGTTTTTACTGCTGTCAGAGCTCAGCTGAGGACTGCAGCAAGAAGCATGCAAATGTCTGACTTAAGATTCAAATCCAGGGAAACTTAAAAGTCCATCACAAGGCGAAATAATTTGGTTATGACGAGAAACAGACACCGGCGAATCAAAACGTAGTAAAAACTGAGATACAAAACATCCATTCCATGTGAAAATATTCGTTCTAAATCACAATGTTAATATTCAATCCTGTGAATCATTACAAATATACTCGTGTATGACATTTGTTATTTAAAATAATGCTAGCAGATATATATATATATATATTGGTTAATTACAGATTTAAAGATGGGAACAATGTAAATTTGAGCTTTAAAATGTGTTTTTATGACCTATGGGATAGTATTGTTTTTATTCACCGTGTAGCACTAACCGCTTTATTTACTACTTGTTGGTTTGTAGATGAAAATTATATATTAGATTATTTAAATACTATGTTTCCTGTATAAACTGTGTTATTTTGACTGAGCTCACTAATTAGCCCAGAGGGCCATGCTAACTGACAACTACTAGCCTATGGGCTAAAATGTTTGTAGACAGAAATTATACAGGAGTTGATCTAAAGGCTTCTCTTGAATAAACTGTGGAAGGTTGTTGATATATTTGTGACTGAACTCGCTAGGTTGTTGCTCACTGAAAGTTAGCGGGCTAACTAGCTCAATGATCTGTTGTATTTGAGAGGCAAAGTCCATGTTGGCTAGCTGATAGCAGTTAGCTTTTCATCTATAGTTTGATGAACGTGGTTTGTTGAGAGAAATTCTACGTGGATGATGGTACAAAGGTCTCTTGCTCGGCTTTATTGACAAATTAGTGATGAAGCTAACTAGTTTGTAACAACCTGCCATTAGCATGTTCCCTGTTTCCTAACATTTTAGAAATTATCTTTTTATCTGTAGTCGCATAAATATGATTTCAAGGCAGAAATTATCCAGAGTGATGGTACAAAGGATTATCATGAATAAACTATTGATATATGTTTAAGCTAACAATCCAGCTGTTGTAACTGACTAACCATTCCCTGTGGCGTAGTGCGTTAGCGGTTAGCTTGACATGTACAGTTGTAGAAACACTGTTTGTAGACAGAAGTGACACAGGTTGATACATGTGCTTCTCTTTAGCAAAGCTCAGCTCACTAGCTTGCTGATAACTAAAAGTTAGCGGGCTAATTAGCCCAGAGAGCCGCTGTAGCTGAATAATTCCTGTTGGCTAACATGTTAGCAGCTAGCTGGCCGTATATAGTTTTAAGAACGTGGATTGTAGATGAGGGTGAAGGTACAAATACTTCTCATGAATAAACTGTTTGACCTTAATAAGAAATTAGTGACTGAGCTCTTTAGCTTGAAGCTAACTGAAAGTTAGCAGGTTAACTAGCACAGAGAAGCCATTAGTGACTGTCCTAGCATGTTAGCTGTTGATTGGTGTATTAGCGGTTAGCTTTCCATGTAAACTTGTATAAACTTGATGATAGAAGAGCTTCTCTTGGAAAAACTGTGTCTTTTTTTAAAGATGACTGAGCTCACTAGCTTGCTGCTACCTGAAAGTTAGCTAACAGAGCTATTTGAACTGATTTCCTCCAGCAACATCGTGGGGTGGCATGGCTCAGTGGGGAGAATGAATGGGTGAATGTGGTGTACAATGTAAAGCGCGTTGGGTATCGTTTCAGATATAGTAAAGCGCTATATACAGACCATTTACCATTTTAGCTAACATCTCTCTGATTAGTTTGCCTTCTATAGTTGTCTGAGATTAGATTATACGGGGTGATTGTATAAATGTTTCCCATGAACGAACCGTCTGACTTTATTGACATGCTAGTAGTGGAGCTCGCTAGCTAGCTTTGCTCTATTTAGATTTGTTTTAAATATTTTGGAGTGTATGTTTCCAAAAATAGCATGCTGGCATTTTATGCAACGACTGATGTCAGTATCTACTTCGAAAACTGTGTCATCATGAGAGTTGCAACAATGAATCGTTTAGTGAACAACAATTAAATTCATTGTAAATTATTTCAGCATTGATTGAGCAGCTAAAGCCTTAAACAGTACATGGAATGTCTTTGGGTTGTGAACTAAACTATGGTTTTATCTAACATTTAACATTTTAGTTAAAAGGCAGATAAAGTAGAGCCAAACCTAGATGGAGGCAGATGAACTACTATTCCATGATTACAGAGTGAAGTTAGCTGTTTGTTAGCTTGTTAGCTTCATGTTGTAGCAGAGCAAAGAGCTAATTACACCCTGAGCTCTGCCACACAGGCTCTGAAGTGAGTGATGTTAGAAGGAGGTGATGTTACTATGAAGTGTGTGTGGTGGTGTGTGTACATCGCACACACAGTGAGAGTGTGTTTGGGGTTTGTTGGTCAGTTTGGTTTGAAGTTAACATAAGAAGCTGTGTGTGTGTGTGTGCGTGTGTGTGTGTGTGTGTGTGTGTGTGTGTGTGTGTGTGTGTGTGTGTGTGTGTGTGTGTGTGTGTGTGTGTGTGTGTGTGTGTGTGTGTGTGTGTGTGTGTGTGTGTGTGTGTGTGTCTGCTGGCTCCGTGAGTGTGTTGATAGTGTAAGCCTGTCTGTTTTCCATTGCTCACACAGAGACTGAGTGTTAGTATTATGGTCTGGAGTAGCTACTGTTTTCCTACATTTGCTCTTCCCTCGGTGAAGCAGTTCCAGACCAAACCACAGCTACCTTCACATCCATCTGGGTGGAGGTGGAAACTCTTCTGTCTGTCTGTCTGTTGTCTCTGCGACTCTGAGATGGTTTGATGAAGGCTGCCACTCAGGCAGCTGGACCAGAGGTCACCGTTCAGACGCCCAGCAGCCCGCTGAGATGATTACTGTGTAAAAGTCACTGTTGGTCTTGAAGAAACCAGTAATGGACATAAGTCTGCTGGGCTCTTAACTGGGGAGCAGCCAGTTCAGATCCTCAGACTGGTTTGGAAAAATGTGGGGATGGAAAGAATGAATGAGGAAATGTTGGTCTGCTTCACTGTGTAGGTGTCTGAGCAAAGAGCAGTCAGGCCACAGCTCGGCTAAAAAACAGATTTATTCTGCGTTCAGCAGCTCGCTGTATGTTTCTTCTTCTGTGGTAAACCGGCCAAGTGTGGAGGGCTGGTGGTGTGATATTATGTCCCCAGCAGAGCACAGCTTGCATAATAAGCAGAATTTCTCCTCTCTCTGGGGGGTTTAGCTCATGCATACTGAACCTCAGAGCAGAGTTCTGTGCTGTGACGCTGGATTTAGGGTTAGTGAGGAAACTTTGGGTTTAGCTGTTTGTTTTCAAAGGTAATAGGAATGGCAGTGATTAATCCTAACCCTAAGCTGGACCCGAATATCCAAATATTCAGACGGTGGTATCCGAATATTTATTTTGAAATCCGAATATTCGGATTCCCCCTCCCTGTCAGACGATGTCGCATGATCGGTAGTCAACTCGTCAGTTTGTCCTGTGACCTGTAATTGGCACTATATAAATAAAATTGAATTGAATTGAAAAACACTTAGTCTGACTTATGCTTGGGAGCCATAATGAAGGGCAAAAAGTTTCCAAAAAAACAATACAAAGAAAAGGATTAGCACAATCCAATGTGGCGTACAACCGGTAAATATTAACAAAGCCATTTTTTATCTCCGCGTGGCAACGTATTCATCCGCTCTGCTTGCCATGTGAAATTTGTTTTAACATCACAGACGCTGCACGTCAGAATGATGGAACAAGACTTTCTTCATAAATTTATGGAAGATGGAGACGTAACCATGAAACGCTGTAGGTCGAGGACGTCGTTAACCGAGGACCCCCTTTATATTGAATGTGATTCAGAGCTTCATTTTTATTATTTTTTATATAACACAAGTCAGTATACCTCAGAGCATAATCACTTGAGTGTCAGTTGATCTAATTTGTTGTACCAATGTACGAATCTTGGCGATGTATTCGTCCACTCTGCTCGGCAACTAGGTCCCGTGCAAAATTAGTCTTAACGTCGCAAACGCTGTATGTTGGAATGATGGAACAAGACTTCGCGTTCTCATGAGTCTGAACTTGCAAAGTTCGTGAGTACGGCCTTGCGTACTTGGAATTGAGAAATGGCCTTTCTTTATGAATTTATGGGAGATGGCGACGTAGCCATGAAACGCTGTAGGTCGAGGACGTCGTAAACCGAGGACCTACTGTTTACTATGCATAGGTAAACTATATCTACTGTATCTCATCCATCTTAACCATTAGTCGACTAAGTGAATTGTTTACGTTTTTCATCCCTACTTCCTACCGGGTCAGATTGAGATGAGCACGTTTAAAAACACCTTCTGGACTAAATTATCTTACGTGACGTACAGACACATCTGCTACTCATTAATTCAACAGAATACACAACTGTAGTTCTAGTCAGATCTAATAGACGATGATGATGAGGCAGTAATATTCACACAGTCAGCAGTTTTTATCTTCTGCTTTGGCTGCAGCAGCTGTGTTGCTTTTCCTCTGATATATTTTTGTTTAAATTCCTCCTCTAGTGTTTTCGTGGCTCATGTTTGCAGCTGGTCATCTGGTGCCAACACCACTGAGTTTCTCAGATTGTGTTTACGACCAAGAAATGAGAACAACAGCAGACGTCTTTGAATCATTAAAGGAAATCAGATGTGGGCAGAAACTCAGAAATGTGGAAGCAGGCAGGAGCCTCATTTAAACTGGATTTATTCCTCTGAGGAACCGTACAGCAGCAGTGATCACAGCTCAGATCATCCTCTGTTTAGAGGCTAAATGTTTGTGCTAATTAGAGCTGTAACGCTTCATTCAACTGTTGTCAACTCCTAAACTATTTCCTAGTTATTTTTACTGAAAACCTTCAAACCTTAGGTGCACACATCACAACACAACATATCATTTTAATTTCATGCAGTTTTACCGTGTAGCCACAGAATGAAATCCTCCCCAGTAGCTCGGTACATCCACTACGGTGCGTTGTGTCTCAAAATTAAAGGTAGCATAAACAGCGCTCAGTTTATTCACATGTTTTGCCCCTAAAATCAAATACCTTGATAACTAATCGTGATTTTAATATTGAGTCAAATATTTGTGATGCCTGTTGTTAATCCTTTATGACGTAAATCTGTGGAGCTTCACCAGATGAGAGATGATTATATCCTCAGAGCTGTGATACTGATCAGTGTGTTAACATCTTAATTATGACTTCATCTCTTTGTCTCACGTGTCCGTGTCAATTCCAGATCCTGGAACTTCAGATCTTAAAGTAATTTGCTGTGATCTCTGGTCAGGCGTGTTGTGACATTTCCACATTGTGTTTCTCATCAGGCGTATTAAGAGCTCTGGTCAGGAATGTGTTGACTGTGGTGCAGGTATTAGATAAATCCACATTCCTGCCAGAACAGGCTTCATGTTTGATGGAATTAGGCCCCAGACGGATGCTGTCGGAGTGTCGGAGGCTGATGAGGGGAAGCTGGGCCTGAGGACAGCTCTACCTGTCACACCTGGACTCGAGGTGTTTGGTTGAGTCACACTCAGGTGTTCAGGCTCTGCTCTGTTATTATCCAGCAGCGCTGTGACTCTAGAAGTGTGTCATTTCTACATCACAGTGAATGAGTCTGAGCAGGGCAGTAAAATATGACGCTCCTCTATTAGCAGAGGTCTGCTCTGTTTGGTTTAATAATCATGAATCTGACTGTTTTCTTCTTTTCCGTCTCTCTCACGTGTTGGAGGTTGTCATCGGTTCCTCCTGTGGATGTTGTTTCTGGCAGGAATGATTTGAGCCGAGGACAGAGTGAAGTGGAAAGTTTTATCCCACGTTTAATCCGGGTGTCACCGTGTGCAAAAGGAAAACTCTAGTCTCTAACCGCTGTCATGGAATAGGAGCTACAAGTGGCGTGTTGAAGGTTTTTTTTAGTTTGTGGGAGTGTTTAGTGTCTGCAGTGTGTCTGAAACAACGTGTGGCCTGGCTCAGAAAAAACATGATCTACATAATAATATTATGACCATGACATTATACTGAGTATTTCACAATAACAAGATTAAACCTCTGAACCTCAAAGCAGCAGCTGGTGTGACACACAGCTTTGGGGTTTTTTTAAATGATAAAATGACATTGTTTGTGAGAGCTAGGAACTGTAAAAACAGAAGAAAAATGTTAGATTTCCAGTGATCGGAGTGACTCATGTCAGGAAAAATGTGCAAATCTCAGATTAAAAATGTGATCATTCATTCATTCATTCATTCGTTCATTGTCTCATTTAAAAACAAGCTGTTGGCACTACATAGATTTTAGAAAAAAAAAAAACTTGTGAGCTCTTCAACGCAAGTGAGAAGCCACAATCGTGACCAAATTCAAGAACATTTCCAGGTTGAACTGCAGGTAGTGTTTCCACAGAGAGACTGAGAGGAAACTCTAATCTACTGGATGAATAAATAAAGCAGCATGGCTCAGAAACTGTGAACAGAGGAGGAAGTAGTTGGAGATCCATCCAGCATGGAGAAACATCTACTGATGGTGAGCAGAATAGAGAGGAAAAGTCTGGAGAGGAAACATGAGAAAAGTTACGTATCTACAGTATGTGGAACCTCCATTTTCCTTCCTTGACTCAAAATTGGATTCCGAAATTGTCCAAAATCCTCTCAAAAATTTTACTGATTTTAAATAATTACTGACAAGTTTAAAGTAACTAAAGTGTCAGAAGGACAACATGAATTCTAACACCACAGACAGACAGTTTCAGAATCAGATTATTGATCCCAGAGGGGAAATAGTTGAAACTCTGGCTCAGATCCCTGGATAAGATCGATCTCTGCAGCTTTTGCAGTTTGATCATTGCATTGTTAGAATTTTCAAACTAATTAATCGTAGTTAACGTGCATTAGATGCTGAATGTACTCTATTAACTGTTGTGTTTTCTCGGATCTTTAGGACGTTTAATGCTAGTTGGTTCTGCGAGTCTGAAAGCCATCAGGGTGGATTTCTTCTCTAATGGACTGATAACATGATCAGATCCTCCTTCCTGCAGCACTTTAACCCAGTAGCTCACTGACCTTGCACTGGGCTGTGATTCTTCCTGACAGTTCTGCAGTGCGACCGACTCACTGCAGCACTAAACTAAGCTGCACGTGTGTCCTCATGTTGCAGTGAATCACAGGAAAGCCAACGGCAGTGCTGCTTTCAGGAGCTGTAAACAGACCTGCAGCCTCAGTGTTTACATCCACTGTGAGGTTCATCGTTTAACTGTGGCTCCGTCCTGTCAGCAGGAGAGCAGCTCAACGCGACTGAACTGGAAAGACTCGGACACTAACTGTGCTGATGATTACTTCTATTTAACC
The DNA here is from genome assembly GCA_027123335.1 of Amphiprion clarkii. Classification (NCBI taxonomy): domain Eukaryota; kingdom Metazoa; phylum Chordata; class Actinopteri; family Pomacentridae; genus Amphiprion; species Amphiprion clarkii. The sequence goes on from CM049576.1 coordinate 7,481,174, forward strand.
CTCTGAGCTCCAGCTGCAGCTTCACAGCATTTTAACTCACTGAGCTTCAGAAAGAGTCCACGACGTTTCTCATGTTGCTTTAATTGTCCGACCGACAGTCCAAAACCCAAAGATGTTTAGTTGACGATCTGAAATGTGAGCGTTTTGGTGGATTTGTTACATTGATTGTGGCACTAAATGAGGAAAGAATTCACAGATCTTTGGTGTGTCAGCAGCGAGATCTGACAAATACTGCTGAAAAGTTGATGTTTTTCACTCAGCAGGTGAAACTGAAACTGTCATTTGCCTCATTTTTCATTCGCTTCTTGTCTAAGTTACATTTTCAAATGGCCGTGGTGATCATAGGAGCTTCAGTAGAAACCAACTGGACTTCTCTGGTAGGTTCTTGGAGCATCTCCAAGACCCTACAAGAAGTCCACGTCCAAGATGAGAGGTGAAACATCTTCAAGAACCTACCAGAGAATTCCAGTTGGTTTCTACATTCTTTAAAACACAGATTTCCAGCGTTGACGTGTTGAAATTCTCTCGGCGTTGGTTCCTCTTTATCTGTTTTCTTTTGGTGCCCTGCAGCGCTGGAAGCTTGTGGCCCATTAGAATAGAAAGCCGGCTGCAGATGTAACCTCGGGGTGTGTTTGTGTGTTCAGCGCTGTGGTAAAGTGGTAATGTGACCTGACGGCTTGTCTGGGCAGGACTCCGCTGGTTCAGTTTGTGTGTTAGCTGGTTGCCAGGCAGATCGAGGATACAGCTAAAACATTAAACACCATCAAATGTTCCATTAAATATGGATCATGTTTAACAAAGGCCAGCAGAAAAGAATGAATTTAACCATTTTAGCTTCCTTTTCAATGACACAGGTAATAAAGAATACATATTTGCTAAAACTGCACCAGGGTGTTCTAGTGGCTGGTTTGGACCCCCAGCATGAAGCTAGTTTAACTAATCCAGACTTTCCTTGTGGTTGAACAAAACCTAAACTCCTGACAGAGGTGCCGGATATATCAACGGTTTTTATCAACTCTCTTCATCAGACTCTATAAAAGGGATTTACCACGTCATGTGACTCTTTCTCTCCACAAAATGGACCAATGGGGCGCCGCCTGCTTTAGTCAACCAGCTCTTAATGGAGAGCTGTGAAGAATATTAAAATGTATTGTAACTAGAGGATGAGAGAGATGATATTAATGCTGTAGGTCAATGTGTTCAACACTAACAGTGACTCTTCAGTCTAATTTCTGACTGAGCTGCACATTAGAGCTCTGAAACGTTCAGCTTTATTCATTTCAACATCACCACTGTTTTATAGTGAAGGAGACGTGGAAAGAAGTTTAGTTTTACACCAAATCAAAGTGAAATTAATGTTGTTGATCCAATATTCTCTATGATAGTACAATATGCATTTTTACATTTAATGCTCATTTTTCTACTTATATTTATATTTTAGGACATTGTCTTTTTTTTCTGCTGCTCAAATTACTCAGACTTTGAACAGGAGCAGGGATCAATAAATTCTGATAGAAGACCAAAGAAAACAAATGGTGCAATTACAAAGTCTACATACAGAATACAAGTAATAATAAGAAGAATAATATTTAAAGGACCACAGAGAGAGATTTAGGGGGAAGGTTGTCCATAATCAACAGATAGAATAGAATAAATGGTTTTATTATTATTGCTCAGAGAACAACTGAATGAAGCAGCTTCCTGTCACAAAACATTTTAAAACACAATGAAAACTGTGCAGATGTAAACATGTGATGCATTTGAATGAAACTCTCCAGCATTCTTGTCTTATTGCTGCTGGTTAAACGTGTCTCTGGCTCATATCTGCTTGTTTTGTGACCTTGCTGAGGTCTGACTCCTGCTGCACCAGTGAACTGACTGGTTTCCAGTCTGTGTGGACTCTCTGGTAGCAGCTTTAAAGCAGCGTCTGCGGCCTTCAGCTGCTGCAGACTAAACTGTCTGCTGACAGAGTGTGGCGGCTCTAAATAGGTGTGTTGGGGGGGAATGTGCTGCAGCGTCTGGGGAGCAGATAGAACACATTGATCTGTGTAGCTGTACATTCCCTCAGCCTTTAATCGTCACAGCTAAATGCCTCACCCTCCGCCCTTCAACTAATCCCAAAATAAACTCTGGGATTTTCCTGCTGAGAACAGGCCGTATGACACTAACTGGGATCGGCTGCAGACAGTAAAGACATGAGTCTGCGTTTCATAGAAGGTTTCATAGAAATAATAGCTGCATTTTATTATTTATGAACTTTTGATAAGAGGAGATCAACTCTTTTGATCCCACAGTGGAAGTTTGCAGTGTTACAGCAGCATTAAAAATATACAAATAATCAAAGAATATCCTGATTCTTCCATACGAGGAAGTTCAGATATTCCTCAGGATGTGGAAAATGACAATACTGCACATTTCTATGGATTAAACACTACGTTATTGCACAGAATTTATTGTTTGGTCTCTAAAATGTCAGAATATACTAAAAAATGTGCATCAGTTTCCTCAAATGTCCTGTTTAGTCCAAAGACCTTCAGTTTTCTGTCATAGAGGAAAGAAAATTTGAAAATATTCACAGCTGCAGTCAGAGAATTCAGACAGTTTCACATATAAAATGACTAATGTATTAATGTAGTAATGATGATTAATCGGTTATTAGTTGCAGACTGCAGCCTGAACGGTCTCATGTTTAACACCAGAATGTCACAGCCTGACTTTTAGCATTTAACTACACGTTTTAGTCCAATAATGTGATTTTATGCTCATTGAACACTTCCAGAGTTTGTTTTCTGTGCAGTCGTGGCTTTAAGTGTGTTATCGTTGTGTAACTGGACTGTGGGTCTGCTGAACATTAGTCTGGGTCTCATTTTGTTTAGTTTGTTGTTGTTGTGGGTAATTTTAGAGTTGGGAGAGCATTAAATGAAGAGATTTCTGTGGAGTTGCTGGCAGTTTCTCACAGTGCTGCAGGAATTTTAAAAAGGGCAGACGTGGTTCTGGTCCTCGTGATGTCGGCCTTTGAAGTCTCTTCTTCTTTTTCCTGCTGAACTTTGACTGTTTTTCATTTCCTAACTTGTGTCGACTTCACCTGCAGCTACGACTCTTCACTCGGACGTCACTCAGAACCTCCTTAGACTTGCTTTTACTCTCTTTTCTAACGCGGTTGTTCTGTTTCATGGCCGGTGGATGATCTCAAACAAATCAAGCAGCTTTCTGCAGCACCGACTCTTTACAACCAGCAACCGCTAACATCAGGAGCTAGAGCAGGATTATTGGAACCAAATAAAACTTAGCAACCGCCGTGTTCTGAAAGCCAGATCCAGTCTGCCTGATCCAAAGTAGAGAAACCAGAGCTCTGGTTTGGACGTTAAAGCCGATGGTGTTTTTGTCTCAGTGGCTTTGCTGTTTGTTGTTCATAGAGCACCACTAACTAACAACCAACTAGCGATAATAAATGTCTCAACCACTAAACCCACTGGTGGCATGTTTACTTTTAAAAAAATCCAAAATTCTAACCTCACATCGTGGTACTTCAGCAACATCAATTTATTCTGCATGTCTCAATTTGCCAAAAACCAACCGTTTGCACCAGGAAACTGAAAAATTCTGCACTTCTCTGTGCAAAAGTCACGACTGACGGAGCTGTAAATAAATAGTACATGACTCAGGAACATCCAGCAGGGTAAAACTGCAGCTGATCTACAGTCTGTAGCGTCTGGAAACGTGGAAATAGTTAAATATCAACAGTATGTGGAGACAGAATGACCACAAAGAGACACAGAATGACAAAAAACACAACAACATGGCATAAAAACTGACAAACGAGACAAAAAATAACAAAAACAGGCACAACGCCCTAAATGAGAAACAAAATTACAAAAACGAGACCAAAAAATGGCACAAAATCGCAAAAATGAGTCAAAGCAACAAAAGCAAGACACAAAACGACAGAAGAGAGGAAACGTCTGGAGAGGAAACATGGAGATAGAAAAACACCTGCTGGATGAGGAGATCGTAGGAACTTCAGAGCTCCTATGATCTCCAGGACCTGGATGACTGAGAACCTCCACAGAAGTCTGAGGAGACATTAGTTCAGAGTTTAAACATCTGAGGAGACATGGAAATAGAAAAACATCTACAGGATAAGGAGACAAAATGATCACAAAGAGACAAGAAACAACAAAACAAGACAAAAAATTAGCAAAATGAGACACAAAATGAGAAACAAGACAAAAAAAAATAAGAGAAACGAGACGATAAAGTACATGAAACCTGTCCTAGTTGACTCAAAACTTACATAGAATGGTTCAGAAATTGTCCAAAAATATTGTAAAATTGTCCAAAATGGCTAAAAATTTGTTCAAAATTATTTACTCAATGTCCAAAATGATAAAAATGTCTATCAAATAAATGCAGCATGGCTCAGAAACAGTGAACAGAGGAGCTAGTAGTTGGAGATCCATTCAGCATGGTGAAACATCTTCTAGTAGTTGGAGATCCATTCAGCATGGTGAAACATCTTCTAGTAGTTGGAGATCCATCCAGTATGGTGAAACATCTTCTAGTAGTTGGAGATCCATTCAGCATGTAGAAACATCTTCTAGTTGGAGATCCATCCAGCATGGTGGAACATCTTCTAGTAGTTGGAGATCCATCCAGCATGGTGGAACATCTTCTAGTAGTTGGAGATCCATTCAGCATGTAGAAACATCTTCTAGTAGCTGGAGATCCATCCAGCATGGTGAAACATCTTCTAGTAGTTGGAGATCCATCCAGTATGGTGAAACATCTTCTAGTAGTTGGAGATCCATTCAGCATGTAGAAACATCTTCTAGTAGTTGGAGATCCATCCAGCATGGTGAAACATCTTCTAGTAGTTGGAGATCCATTCAGCATGGAGAAACATCTTCTAGTAGTTGGAGATCCATTCAGCATGGTGGAACATCTTCTAGTTGTTGGAGATCCATTCAGCATGGTGAAACATCTTCTAGTAGTTGGAGATCCATCCAGCATGGTGAAACATCTTCTAGTTGTTGGAGATCCATTCAGCATGGAGAAACATCTTCTAGTAGTTGGAGATCCATTCAGCATGGTGAAACATCTTCTAGTAGTTGGAGATCCATCCAGCATGGTGAAACATCTTCTAGTAGTTGGAGATCCATCTAGCATGGTGGAACATCTTCTAGTAGTTGGAGATCCATCCAGCATGGTGGAACATCTTTCTACTGATGATGAGCAGAGTAGAGAGGAAAAGTCTGGAAACATGGAGATAGAAAAACATCTACAGTAGGAGGAGAACAAGAGACAAAACTGTGTCAAAGACACAAAAAAAACAACACAAATGAGACACAAAACAGGAAAAGTATAACACAGAATAACAGGAAGGAGACAAATATGACAAAGACGAATCAAAACAACCACAAAGACTCACAAGACGTCACAAGTTGGACACAAAATTAGTAATATTTGATTCAAAATGAGACAGGAAACAACAGAAAGACAACAAAACTGAGTTTGTAGAAGCTGTAAATAGTTAAATACTGATCCTATGTGAAGACTCTATCTTGAGAACATGCTGGTTCCATGTTTCTAAGTTTTTGGAAAATAAGTAATCAAAGAAATTCTACTTTTGTCTTTTTTTTAACCATCATTTAAACTGAGTCCTACTGATATACGACTGCTCTGAGTTGTCTCCTTCTTTCTGTTTCAGGACTTTAGACTGCAGAGAAAAATGAATCTTTGCACTGTAGCCTTCAGCAGAAGTTCAGAATAAACTCAGTAATGAAACTGGTGTTTGACCAAATGTCTACAAAGATGGAATAATGAGGAAAAACAACCAGTTAACAAGTAGAACCAACTCCAGAGCTAGTTCCTGGTTCATGCTGGTGTAAAGGGAGTTCTGCTGCTTTTATCAGACATTATAAGTTTCATATCTGGATCCTCTGGGTGGAGACCTGCTTGGAGCTGATGTGGACATTGAGTCATCAGTAGAGCATTAAAATCAAGCTTTATTATTTCAATGAAACGTCTCCAAGTTCTCCAGCCATCCTCATCATCTGCTGCGGAAACTGAAATCGTGGCGTTATGCAAACTGTAAACCACGCAGCCCTCTTAAATAAGTCTCATTATGAGCGAAATAACGAAGAGGTAGAGCCGTAGTTTCAGTGGAGGATTTAAAGCCTCTGTTTTGGCAGCGTCTGGAGTTTCATAATGCTGCTTAATGTGGCTGTTTGGCAATGCAGGAGTCATCAATCTGAAACAGCAGCTCAGCTTCACATTCCTCAATAAACTCAAGAGTTTAACGATAAAAACATATTCACCAAATTGAATTAGTCAACGGTAACCTAGAGAGGATATCAGCAAAAATATGACTGAACACAAGAAGGAAACTCAGATGGGTTTATAAAAGTTTGCTGTCAGAAATAACGAGTTTAAAGCTGCAACGACTAGTCTGTTACACTTTCAGTATGGCTAATTTATGTGATTTTTTTAAATGAAAAATGGCAGAAAAATCTCTGGTTCAACATGATAATCTTTTTTTTCCCCCTGTTTTATTTTATCTGTTAAATATTTGTATTTAGAACTATTAGGAGTATTTTTCACTAGTTTCTGACTCTTAGAACAACTTTCTGATTGACTAAGGATAGTAAATAATAAAAATAATCACTAGTTGTAGGCCTAAAAAACATTTGGTTTGGCCACGTCTCCCAAATTCCAGTTTTTCATCTGTCTGAGGACTTAAAGAAGAACAAAGTGGTCGTTTTATGCAACTTTAAACACTAAATCCTGGACAACAACAGTCAACAAAGACCCAAACAAACAGTCCTCCTCAGTGACATTTGGAAACTCTGACTGAGTGATTTTCATAATGAGAAAGCACCACAACAGAGAGATATTTATAGTGGTAAGAAGTCGTTATTAAAGCCCAGTCAGAGCTGGTCAGAGCCTCCGAGGTCTTCACAGATGGTCGACCACAGCTGGTTATGAAAGAACGTTATTAGCTGAGTCCTGCTAACACTTTCCTGTGGAGTAATCGATTGCAACACTGACGGACGGGAACTATTTTACACGACACATCAGTTTTTAATTCCTGAAAGGAGATGGAAGTGAACAAACATCAGTCCAGCTGAGGTCGACCACATTAATAACACAGTGTTCTGATGCTGCCATCCGTTTGGCCTCTGTTTGGCTTTTAGTCGCCATAGCAACTTTGTCACGACTTCCTTCTGACTAGATAGTTCGCTACATTTAAAGTCTGCTGCTTGCAGTGTCTAAAAAACTGCAAAATAATCAACTCTATTAAAGACTTAAGTAGCCTCCAGGCCTGAAAAGACTTTAAACCTGCATTCTGTCCAACAGCCAGCAGGGGGCGACTCCTCTGGTTGCTAACGGAACTCAGATTGTATGGAAGTCTATTAGAACATGAGCCAACTTCTTAGTTGATTTATTATCTCAGTGAACATTTTCCTACAGACTTTATGGTCTCAGTCACTAGTTTTAAGTCTCATTCAATACAGCATGGTGTTGATCTAATGAGTTATGGTCCCATTTAGTGGAAAACAGAAGGTTTGTTTTAGGGCGGGGCTACTTTGTGATTGGCTGAATTTATAGTGGTCAGCATCAAGAAAATGTAAACAAAGCCATTACATGCATCATGATATTGATCAGTTCTTCATAAAAGTCCTGTTCCCAGTGTTTTATTCTATCTTATTTCACTTCCATGGAGACGGCTTTCCTTTTCTTCCAAGCATCAGAAGAGTCTGACTTATGCTGGGAGCCATAATGAAGGACAGAAAGTTAGTGAATGTAGTACAATCCAAGGTGGAGTACAACCAGAGAATGGAAACAAAGCCGTCTGATAGCGCCATGACGACGTATTCATCCACTCCACTAATCAACTACTTCCACAAAATGACAAAACGCCGTAGGTCGAGGACGCCATAAACCGAGGACCCCCTGTGTTTGGCTTGATTAAAATTTGCGAGAAACATAAAAATGTTGGTGTCAAAATTTAGAATATCAAAAACTCCAACACAAAACTTTATTGAAAAGCTTTTGTTTATTTTGGTTTGATTGGTTGTTGATTGTAGTTCTGCGACAGATTGGCGACCTTTCCCCCCATGACCCTACTGAGGATCAAGCAGTGTATAGACAACGGATGGATTAATGGGTGGTTGTTGATTGGCTGTTCCTTGTGATCTGCAATCAGAGTTAAAGTGGCACATTTCTGCATTTATTTCAGCAGGAATAAAAGATAATGATACCAACATCTAGAAAACACGTGTCATATTTAGAATTTAACTTTGTAAACCTACAGAAACCCGTCGTTGGAAGAGATTTCAGACTTTTTCTGAACACATCCAGGATGTTGGCTGTTCTTGTGGTCGGACGGTTGCCGGTTTGAATCCCTGGTTGAGTTTATTCTGCAGTAAACTGTCTGAGAGCCGATAACTGAGTGAGTGTTTGTCCCAACAACAGCCTTCTTGTTGTTTCAGCCTCCAGCTACTGATCACATGAGAGCTGCTAATGATCTTATGTTAGTCGGTTTGTGTGTTTTTTGCTCTGCAGCCTTTAGCTGAGCTCAGGAAGTGTTGGTGTTTTTCTGTTTTATGGTGAGTTTATGGACTCACACTTCTCCATGTGACAGAATTCACACATCGAGTATGAATTCTTTCTAAAGGCCTGAAGTGATTCCAGCATGATTCAAACTGAAGGTTCCTCTCTGTGAGACCAGAACGACCGATTTCAGGGATAAAAACTCAGAAACAAGCAGCTTTAAATGAGATCAGTGGGTCACTGAAGCAGCAGAGAAACTACAGCAGGGATCCTGAATGTTGTTGGTTATTTTTAGGTCCAGCAGCTCAGCAGGAAGCCAACACACACCACTGCCACCTGCTGATCTGAGGTCAGGTTGTAGACAGCTGCCAGGTGTGTGCTGCTGTCCAAAGAGGCGTTTTATCACATCTGATCTATAGGACTACAAAGATGGAGGTCATTCTGATCATCATTACCAGAACTGATGGAGTGTTCTTTTAGAAAATATGTATAAAAACTATAAATTTACATATAAGCACTATAAGATACATATAAACACTACAAAGATACATACAAACACTATAAAATACATACAAATACAATGAAAGACGTATAAACACTATAAAGATACATAGAAACACTATAAAAAAATTTTACTATAAAATACACACAGGCACTATAAAAATACACAGCCACTGTAAAATACATATAAACACTACAAAAAATATTTATAAAACCTATAAAAATATGAATAAACACTATGAAAAAATGTTGAAACACTATAGAAATACATTTAAACACTATAAATATAAGTATAAACACTATATAAATACATCTTAACTCTATAAAATCCATACAAACACTATAAAGATATGAATACACACAATGACAGCATCAGAAATCAGTCAAAATGCCAACACAATGCATGATGGGACATGTTGTTGATTAGTGACCATCAGCTGAACTCCATGTTTCCTGGTGCATTGTGGGATAATTTGCTGACTATAAAGAGTGTGGAGACTGATTGTAGACATTAAGTTCCAGTGATCAGGATGGTCGTCTGTTTGTGTTTCAGAGGAAATGTGATCTAATTCCTGTTCTGTCTGTCTGCAGGGAGATCGAATCTTCCAGCGAGCTGTTGGACTGAGCAGACCAAAGGTAAACATCATTTATAGCTCCGCTGATACCTGAGACGCTTTCTCTGTTTTACTCACTATGTGGTCAGAAATACATGCAATGTTTCCAGGGTTCCTCTGCTCAGACTTTGGGGAGAAACAGTAAAATCTATGTAAAGTAAAAACAGTAAGGCTGTTAACTTATTTAACAGAAATCTTTATTAACATTTAATTCACAAAAAATGTTTGAGGAACATTTCTTGAAGTCTTCAAGAACCTTCAAGAGAAGTCCAGTGTACGTCTCTGGACTCCTCTTGTAGGTTCTCGTTCAGAGAAGTCCAGTGGGCTTCTTTTGTAGGTTCTTGATGACACTCTTGTGGTCCTTGTGTCATTTCTGACCTTCCCTGAAAATTTCATCCAAATCCGTTGGTCTGTTTTTGAGTAATGTTGCAAACGGACGGACGAACCAATGCCGATTGTCACATTACTCCACCATGGTCCTTGGTGGAGTAAACCGGGATCTTGATTGTGAACCATGTTTTGCTTCCTAACATTAGCGTCAGTTGGGTTGTCTGATGTTCTTATGGCTAATCGTCACACATCTCTGTTCTGCACATACTTCTGGTCTCTGCAGTTGTCGGTAGGTCTGCTCTTAGAACTGCTTCCATCAGGTTTTACTGTGATACTCCAGCTCCAACCATCTGCTGCTGTTTGTACTTCTTGTACTGACGGACCACGTCTTGAACATTCCTCTCCTCTCTAATGTTATTTTCATCTGCTCTCTGGTATCTGGACACTTGTTATTATCCCACCGTGTTTATAGCTGAGGCCAAGCCGCAGTGTTTTTCTATTACCGTCCTCAACGTCACGTATTCAGCTTCACAACGTAAATATCAAACTGGTTGTAAAAGAAAAAAAACCCGGCAGGAACCCAGCAGATGGTTGGAAAGTTAAGTTGTGGTTTCCAAAATAAATGTTCTCGTACGGACTTTCTGGTCCTCCCCCATTCATCAGATATCTCTCACTATTAATCACTAGCAGCCGTTTTGTGTTCTTCTTGAGTTTCATGGAAAACCAAACGTCTCTCCAGCATTTAGCCACAGCCGATTCGGTGTTTTAACTCTGTGGTTGGTGCGGACTAATTCCTGGATACTTGATCCAGAAGTGGGATCGTTTTACACAACAGGCTACATGGTTTAGAATAAACACACTGGATGGGATCTGTGAGTTTTTTACAGGAGGAACGTTTCTACATGTTAGTATTAAATATTAGAACCTGCTGGGTGCCAGGTAGATGGTGCTAATGTAGCGGAAGAGAAAGAAATGGTTCCAATTTTGAGAGAGCACTTTAGTAGGTTTAGAATTTATAGAGAAAATGATATTTTCTATTTAACACTATTAAGATTTCTACAAATGTTTTACCATCATTAACAACCAGTTCTTTTAAAACAGGATGAAAACGGATGAATATTTTACTTCAGACTCAGATAGGAACCAATAACCAGCCAAACCCACATGATTTCTTTTTGCTTCTGTCTAGTTTTTCCTCACTGTAATCATTTTTCACTGCAGTATAAAGTCCTGCTCCTCTGGTGCAGTTTAAACAGCATTTGTTTTACAAAAACTGAAAAGAAAACTTGGAATGTCCAACATTTTTCTGAGATGTTTCTCCATGCTGAATGTATCTCCAACTACTTCCTCCTCTGTTCTCTGTTTCTGAGTCATGCTGACTTTATTTATTCATCCAGTAGCTTTGGTTTCACTCAGTCTCTCGTCATTTTCTGTCATATTTGTGTTGCGCTTTCTGTTTTTTCTCATTTTGTGTCCCATTTGTGTGTTTTTTTGTCTGTTATCTGTTCTTTTGTCTGCTGTCTGTCATTTTCTGTTTAGTTTGTGCTGTTTTTTGGTCTCATTTTTGTCATTTTGTTTCTCATTTAGGGTGGTTTGTGCATGTTTTTAGGTAATTTTCTGTTTCGTTTGTCACTTGTTGTCATGTTTTTTTGTTGCTTTGTGTCTTATTTTTGTTATTTCATGTCTCTTTATGCTCATTTTATCTATTTCCTTATTTCCAGCCTCTACAGACCTTTGTTGTCTCCATTTTGTGTCTCATTCTTATCATTTTATGTGTCTTTTGGACAGTTTTATGTCTTTGTTTTTACTTTATCTTGTTTTTGTGGTCAGTCAGTACAAACAGAAAGAAAAAGACCAGAGAGGCTAAAGTGGAGAAAAACAGTTAAACGTGGTAAAAATTTTTCAAAATAAAACAACACAACAACAGCAAATAAAATAATAATAGAATCAAAAGTCCCATATTAAAATAAGAAAAAACAAGTGGAATAAAAGAAAATGGAGGATTAAACCATAAAGACAAGGTTGAAAATAATAATATTAGTAATACTAAATAAATAAGTAAATAAAGGGTAAAAGGAAATGAAATGAACAAATAAAATGCAGTTCTATAAAACTAAGTTATAAGAAGTGATTTTAAAGACATAAAGTCCAGGTTTCAGCTGTTTTCTTCTCTCTGCTCTGACCTGATTCATGAAGATTTCAACTGGTTTTATTTTGTTTGTGACTATTTTAACTGTATTTGAACCTGAGGGATTTCCCAGCTGATCCTGAAGTCTCGTTTAAAGCAGCTCTGACCTGAGATCAGTCGGTCTGCGGGTCTCTGTCCTGTTATCAGCCTCACAGCTGCACCTTCTGCTGATCCCAGGACAGATTTAAGGCTGTGGTTGTGGTGAAGGAGTGGCTTCAGCGTTCATTAAAGGAGGCGGTTTGGCAGCAAACTGGAGGTAAAAATACTCCGAGTGACGTCGAATCGACACGAAGCCGACTGGAGGAGCAGAAACAGGTGTAGAACGATGATTTATCATCATAAAAATAGTTTAAGATTCATCCTGAGACAGACAATCTGTTTATAGTTTAACCTCCAGGGAGAAAAACTTCCCAAAAAGTCACCAGAAAAGTTTAAAATTTAGAAAAATCACAGAAAAAAAGGTGCTATATTGCATGCTAACTGTAAAAAAAAAAAAAAAAAAAAAACACTGAATAAGAACTCATAAATAATATCCACATTAAAATCAGTGTTTTTATAAATAATAATTTACTCTCTTACAACATGTGACTGTAAATTACAGTTTTATAGTCACTTCCTGTTATTTTGCAGATTTTATTTGTTTAGTTTTATTATAAATAGTAAAACTAGAAAAAAACAATTATTATAATATCTTATATATTTATAAAAATACTGATTTTCTAGGTGGCATTATTGTGTTTTTTCTCTTTTTTTACAGTCAACATGTAAAGTCTGGCTTATTTCTGTGATTTAATTTATATTTATATTATCTGTAATTTAACACATCAGAGAAAATGTTAAAACTTCCTGTTACTTTGCAGATTTTTTGTTTTAGTTTTTCTTGAATTATAGAAAATAACCAGTAAAAAAAAACACACGGAGAAAAAGTATTAATTTACCAGAAAAAAGGCAAACTGTAAAAAATCTATCAAATCAAAAATCTGTATTTTAACAAATAGTAAATAATTCTTTCACAACATTTGACCATAATATTATTTTATTTTTACAGTACTTAAATAAGTAAAACACACATCTCTGTATTTAACAGATGTGTGCTGTAATTTGAAATAAACTCTATATATTAACTTTTACTTAACAGGTTTATCCTGTTTTGATAAATTATTGAAAATCATATATTTTACATTTCTGTCATTTTCACAGTTTTTAACATCTTAGAACGTCAGAATGTTTTTTCTGCTTCTTGCTGTCAGATGTTTACTGTTTGGTTGGTTTTTCTTAGTTTTTTTACAGTTTATAATTTATCCTAATGGAAGCAGAAACAGACTAAAGTCAAAGTGAACTTTGCTGTTAATATTTCTACATGTGTAGAACGTTCAGAGAATTCTGTCCCTCAATGTACAAAAATATAAATAGAGAGCAAACAAGTCAGCAGAATAACTGTAGCTGCAGCAGAATAACAGGAGAAAATAAACATGTTTATTTTCTGTTTGTAGTATAAATGTTAAAAGACTGCGATTGTAGGAAGCCAAACTTGAGCCTCTCTGACTTGGTTCTGTTGGTTTCTGTCTGAAATATTTCTGCCTCCAGTCGTACAATAGAAAGAACTTCCTGCTGCAGAAAAAATAGATTCAGAGCTCCAGCAGCTTCAGGGTCAGATTTCAGCAGCTGAGGGCCAAAGAAGTCCACAATAAACCAGACCAGGACCCACGAGGACCACATAGATCCACAATAAACCAGACCAGGACCCACGAGGACCACATAGATCCACAATAAACCAGACCAGGACCCACGAGGACCACATAGATCCACAATAAACCAGACCAGGACCCACGAGGACCACATAGATCCACAATAAACCAGACCAGGACCCACGAGGACCACATAGATCCACAATAAACCAGACCAGGACCCATGAGGACCACATAGATCCACAATAACCCAGACCAGGACCCACGAGGACCACATAGATCCACAATAAACCAGACCAGGACCCACGAGGACCACATAGATCCACAATAAACCAGGACCCATTTACAAGAAGAAAAGGGCAAACTGTAAAAACCAAAATGTCCACACCAAAAATATGTATTTCAACAAATTTGCATTTATAATAATTTGCTCTTTTACATGTGACTGCAAAATTACTCAGTTTTGTTTTCCAGATTCTTTTTTTTTGTTTTGTTGAATTGTAGATAAAAATCACAGAAAATTATTGTACTATATTAATAAAATAATAATAAAGAATAATAAAAGAAAAAGAAAATAACAAAAAATATTAATTTGCAAGAAAAAGTGCAAACTGTAAAAAAAACAAAATAGTAAATAGTTTCTTTCATTACTTTATTTTTGCAGTATTTAAACAAGAAAAAATATGTAAATGTTATTAATATTAGTATTTTTACAGATATTTACCATTATTTAAAAGGAAATCTAGATATGTTATTTTACAGATTTTTCCCGTATTGATAAATTCAGGGAATATATTGGAAAATCACACAAAAAACATGTTAATCTATCTATCACAAATAGTATTTTTTTATTTATTTATTTATTTTTTTTACAATGTGTGTCTGTAAAATGACAGCTTTGTCGTGTTTAAATCAGTTAAAAATGTCCCTATTTGTTTTGATATTTGCTGTTATTTTCATCCTCCTTACAGCTTTTGAACATTAAACTGTTCCACCATGTTTTTAATGTATTTATATCGTATTTTCCAGTTTGTTTTCAGAGTATTCAGGGTTTATCAGTAGAATCCTCCCAGAGCAGCTCTCTGGAACAATCTGCTGACAGGAAATGATGTCATCCTGCTCCAGGTCCCAGGGGAAGTGATGTCATGTTGTTTGGCTCAGCAGCTTGTTTCCTGTGTTCTGATACGATACAGAACAAACGGACCACTGTACCAGTAGACGGACCTTAAAGCAGTACTTCTACTGCTCGTATAAATACTCCTGTAGTAATGAGGTTCTAAACAGATCTACCTGTTAGTGGATTAGAGGCTGAACATGAACTAGAACCTCATCTGGTTCTAAACAGATCTACCTGTTAGTGGATTAGAGGCTGAACATGGACTAGAACCTGATCTGGTTCTAAACAGATCTACCTGTTAGTGGATTAGAGGCTGAACATGGACTAGAACCTGATCTGGTTCTAAACAGATCTACCTGTTAGTGGATTAGAGGCTGAATATGAACTAGAACCTGATCTGGTTCTAAACAGATCTACCTGTTAGTGGATTAAAGGCTGGACATGAACTAGAACCTGATCTGGTTCTAAACAGATCTACCTGTTAGTGGATTAGAGGCTGGACATGGACTAGAACCTGATCTGGTTCTAAACAGATCTACCTGTTAGTGGATTAGAGGCTGGACATGGACTAGAACCTGATCTGGTTCTAAACAGATCTACCTGTTAGTGGATTAGAGGCTGGACATGGACTAGAACCTGATCTGGTTCTAAACAGATCTACCTGTTAGTGGATTAGAGGCTGAACATGAACTAGAACCTGATCTGGTTCTAAACAGATCTACCTGTTAGTGGATTAGAGGCTGAACATGGACTAGAACCTGATCTGGTTCTAAACAGATCTACCTGTTAGTGGATTAGAGGCTGAACATGGACTAGAACCTGATCTGGTTCTAAACAGATCTACCTGCTAGTGGAGTAGAGGCTGGACATGGACTAGAACCTGATCTGGTTCTAAACAGATCTACCTGTTAGTGGATTAGAGGCTGGACATGGACTAGAACCTGATCTGGTTCTAAACAGATCTACCTGTTGGTGGATTAGAGGCTGAACATGGACTAGAACCTGATCTGGTTCTAAACAGATCTACCTGTTAGTGGATTAGAGGCTGAACATGGACTAGAACCTGATCTGGTTCTAAACAGATCTACCTGTTAGTGGATTAGAGGCTGAACATGGACTAGAACCTGATCTGGTTCTAAACAGATCTACCTGTTAGTGGATTAGAGGCTGGACATGGACTAGAACCTGATCTGGTTCTAAACAGATCTACCTGTTAGTGGATTAGAGGCTGGACATGGACTAGAACCTGATCTGGTTCTAAACAGATCTACCTGTTAGTGGATTAGAGGCTGAACATGGACTAGAACCTGATCTGGTTCTAAACAGATCTACCTGTTGGTGGATTAGAGCCTGAACATGGACTAGAACCTGATCTGGTTCTAAACAGATCTACCTGTTAGTGGAGTAGAGGCTGGACATGGACTAGAACCTGATCTGGTTCTAAACAGATCTACCTGCTAGTGGAGTAGAGACTGGACATGGACTAGAACCTGATCTGGTTCTAAACAGATCTACCTGTTAGTGGATTAGAGGCTGGACATGGACTAGAACCTGATCTGGTTCTAAACAGATCTACCTGTTGGTGGATTAGAGGCTGAACATGGACTAGAACCTGATCTGGTTCTAAACAGATCTACCTGTTAGTGGATTAGAGGCTGAACATGGACTAGAACCTGATCTGGTTCTAAACAGATCTACCTGTTAGTGGATTAGAGGCTGAACATGGACTAGAACCTGATCTGGTTCTAAACAGATCTACCTGTTAGTGGATTAGAGGCTGGACATGGACTAGAACCTGATCTGGTTCTAAACAGATCTACCTGTTAGTGGATTAGAGGCTGGACATGGACTAGAACCTCATCTGGTTCTAAACACAGGCTTCACATGGAATCAGCATTTCAGAAAACCTGAAAAAATAACAACAGAAGCAGAGTTTCAGACTATAAACAACTGATCTAACAAACAATAATAGACATTCTGATGCTTTTGTCTCTCTTTGTTAATTGTTGTGTCTCTTTGTGATCATTTTACATCTTTTTATGATTGTTGTTGCCCCACTTTGTTCATTTCATGTCTCATACTGTTATTTTTTTGTCTTTTTGTTTGTTCTTGTTCACTTATGATCATTTATATCAGATTTGGGACATTTTGTGTCTTTGTGGTTGATTTTTTTTGTCACATTTTGTGTGTCTTAGTTAATTATTGTGGTCATTTTCTGTCTTTATATGACGGTTTCTGCCCCACTTTGGTCATTTTATGTCTCGTATTGTTAATTTTGTAAAATTTACACTTGACTTTTTGAACTAAATGCAGAAACACCGTCGACTTCTTTGACATCAGTCAGTTTGACTCCCAGTAGCCTTTGATTAAATCAGTTTCCTTCATGTTGGACCAGTTTAAAGGTCGTCTGTTCGTCCTGCAGCCAGAAATAATGAGTCCTAGAAGGCTACTGATGTGGAGACTGATGAGAACAAATGAACCAACCAGTCGACCAGTTCGGGACGCTACATCCTTACTTCTAGCTGTGACTGAGAAACTCAAGGCAGCGATCGTTTTCCAGACGCTTCCTTCCACAGTTCATTTGTTGGACTCTCAGTCACTTGATGAACGTCTTGTTTCTTCTGGATGTGACCAGCGTTTGTGGTGTGTTTCTGAATACGTTCCCCGATGGTTTCCTCCTGAGATCTTAGACTTCCTGTTGGTCTGAAACCTGCTGGTTTCTACCTGAAGCCTCTAATAATCCACCGAACCAACAGATTAACAGCATGGAGGGAAGAGTTTCACTGTCGGACCTGGCAGAGCTTCACACTCACACACACACACACACACACACAGTAACACACTAATTGCTGTCTCAGTGTGAGTCTGTGGACTACTTATCCTCCTGGTGAGACTCAAATACTCTGATTCTGTGTTTATTTACTGAGACTCATGAAGGTCAACGTTAAAATCAAGCTGTAGGAGCAAATTTGAAAATGCTCTTTAATTATTTTGGTGTCAGTGGGTTTCACTCCTTATTGGTTAATTGTTGGTTTTACCTATATAAGGTAGGAACCTTTGTGTCTAGGTAAGGTTTCCAGCCGGAAGGGACAAATCAGTTTTTGACCGCCGAACGTTGAACGGCAACTTGTGGATGTGAATTTGTGCACTTTGGAGAGTTCTGCGAAACCAATAAAGACACTGTGTGCAAGACAAGTTAAGATGATGAAGATGATGAAGAAGATGAAAAGGACAAAGAAGATGAAGAAGAAAAAGACAAAGAAGACGATGAAGATGAAGGAGATGATGAAGATGACAAAGAGAATAAAGATGATGAAGAAAAAAGTAGACAAAGAAGAAGATGAAGAAAAATTAATGTTCTTCAGCTGCAACTCACCATAAGGAAAAAACAGATGCAGAAAGTGGAAAAAACACCAAAACCAGCAGTAGATTCTTTAAAGTCAACAGTAGATGTAATAAAAATGTTTCTGAGGATGTTAACGGAACATAAATGTGTTTCTGAGGAAGTTTTGAGGATCTGAGGCTTCATCCTGATGAGTTCTTTAGTTTGTGTGAAACGTCTGAAAACTTCCAACTGGATTCACTTTTCTTCTGATTTATAGCTTCAGTCCACAAAAACCAACAACCTAAAAATAGAGAGTTACTGTGTCCTGATTTAGAGCCGTGGGACTGGACCACATCTGAAGATCCTCTTCTTCTTCTTCTGCTTCCTGTAGTTTAGTGGCTGCAGACCAGTGAGGCTGAATGTGGGAAACTGGGATGTTCCCAGAACAGGTTCTGATCTGAGGGAACTGAAGCAGCAGATGTTGGAGAAGGAACACATTTCTAGTAACTCTGCTCTTGTTTCTGTCCTTCCTGGTCGTCTTCTCTCCACGTCTCCTCTAATTTATTGTTTTCTATGTGGATAAACTGATTTTGGAGGATGAATCTGAAGGTGATCGGGTCACACAGTTTGGAGTTTCTGTCAAGACAAGTTTTGAATCATCTTGGACAAATGTTGAGGCATTTTTGCAGATTTTTTGGTTTGTTTTCACCAATTTATAGGTCAGTTTTGAGTAATTTTTACTGATTATTGAGGCGTTTTTGGACAAACTATCAAACTGAAAATCAATGAGAGTCTTAATAATGCTTATACATGGTTAATCCCCCGTCATATTTACTTTCCAAAACCTCAGACTCAGATGGAAACAAACCAACAGATACAGGAGATCATGTCAGACATTTAGAAGTTTATGTCATTTAGGAGTAGAGTTTTGGACATTTGTTGAGATGTTGTTTGACAATTTTGGCTCATTTTTGACCATTTTAACTGACTTCTGTGTAGTTTTTGGACAAACTGTGACGCTGAAATAACCTGAGAGTCTTAGTAAGGATGGACGAGGCGGATGTCTGTTGGTGTTTTCATGTTTAGTCTCAGTCGGATGAACTTTCCAACAAAAATCGTTCTTTGTTTAACCTGGAGGAATAAAATACCAGCAGCAGAGTCTAGTTTTTATAAAGTATCATCAGATTTAGATCGGTTCTTCTCTATTTCAGGAAGCGTCTCTGCTTCATGACTCACTGCTTTCTAGAATCCATGTAGTCGACAGGCGGCTCAGGGATGAAGGTTCAATATTTCAATATGTGCAGCAGATTTCTGATGGTTTAATGATAAATTATCTCCTTTTCCTCCTCGTCTTCTCTTTATTTAGATCAGATTCCACTTCATGTCACTGCTCAGAGACAATAAGAACAGTTTAGCATCGAAGCAGAAGTAAAAAAGAAAGAAAACAAACAGAAGAATGAAGTTTTTTAAATAAAACATATTTACAGTATGATGTATGGAAGTATTCAATATTTATCATCAGAGGTCGAGAGATAGAAAGACTAACACAACAGACAGAACAGTTATTGATCCCAATCAGTCGATCGATCAGTGAGGGTGAAACCGTCGTCCAATCAGGTGCAGCTGATGTCTGATTGGCTGCAGGAGGAAGTTTCTTATCCTTGATTGACTCGAGAATCCTGGAATAGTGTCTTAGAGTTTCCCTTTAAAAATATCTCTCAGTAACTCAGCAGCTGTTAGCATCCATATTTACCACCGTGAAGGTCAGAGGTCACTTCCTGTCTGGTGGTTCGTAAGTTTAACAGCTGCTTCCAGCAAAACCTTGTTGGAAACTTCATGTAGAGTTTAAACCCTTGTTTTGTTTAAAGGTTTATTTCCATCTGTGTGAGTTTCCACTGTTGTAGAGATTGAGGAAGTTAAGATAAAACTGTTTATTGGTGCTAAAAGCTTCCAAAAAAATCTCATTTTTACGTATCTTCCATGAATTCAGTCGTTTCAGTCAATTTTTAAGTTGTTCTCGGGGTAGTAATCAAATTGAAATGATCTGAAAGGAGGTTTTCTTTCATTCTGATGGAAAATGTTCTTTTTTTAAAAATCAATTTTGACTCATTTTGACTGATTTCTGAGTCAGTGTTGGACAGTTTATAGTTATTATGCCACATTTTGTCTTATTTTGGACTATTTCTGAGTCATTTTTGGACCAACCACGGAACTGAAATGACCTGAGAGTCTTTCTAACGGTGGACGTCATGGTCCACATTTAGCTGAGTCTCCTTTCAATCTGACTGAAAACATTCTGGACCAGGTTTAAGTCATTGTGGACAATGTTTAGGTCAGTTTTGGACTATTTCTGAATCATTTTTGGACCAACCATGGAACTGAAATGACCTGAGTCTTTACATTCAGCTGCTGAGTTTCTGAACTTCAGATTCTCATGAAAACAAACCTGTAGATAAACATTCAGGTGATCAGGTCGGATGTTAGACAGCAGGTATCTGGATGGAGATCTTTGATTCAGATTCTGTTCCAGGCAGCTGCTTCCCTTCAGACAGACTGAAAACACAAAATGAATCATGTAAAAATGTGGTTTTCATCATCCTTCTGCTCCTGCTGAATCCACTCAGTGGAGGTGAAGTTATTTTGACCCTCAGAGACGCATTAATGCAGCTGAAATAAACCGACTTCAGAACTTTAAGAAGGCATCAGCTGTTTCTGCAGCAAATCAGGAAACTGCAGCAATAAATTCAGTGTTTGTTGTGTCACTCTGACTGATTAAAATGGAGAAGAGATGGAGGGAAGGAGGAAGAGGAGGAGGAGGATGGAATAAAGAGGAGGAAAGAACGCTGAGAGGTGGAGGACTGAAGGATGATTGCATGTTTCAATCTGACAGACAGGAGGAGGAAAGTAATTACTGTTTACTTTGGACACACGACGACACACACTAACACACACTATAACACAACTACA
Source organism: Amphiprion clarkii (assembly GCA_027123335.1). Taxonomy (NCBI): domain Eukaryota; kingdom Metazoa; phylum Chordata; class Actinopteri; family Pomacentridae; genus Amphiprion; species Amphiprion clarkii. The sequence goes on from CM049576.1 coordinate 7,502,457, forward strand.
CACCAGTCTGAGCTGCTGTCTCAGCTGTTTGATAGACTTCTGCTGCTGTGATTCTCAGTTAATGCTGAACTTTAATGGTTTAAAACACAACTTTAATGTTGTAAAACAACTTTTTAATGGTATAAAACAGAACTTTAATGATAAAACAGAACTTTAATGATAAAACAGAACTTTAATGATAAAACAGAATTTTAATGATAAAACAGACCTTTAATGATAAAACAGAACTTTAATGGTATAAAACAGAACTTTAATGGTATAAAACAGAACTTTAATGGATTAAATCAGAACTTTAATGGTATAAAACAGAACTTTAATGGATTAAATCAGAACTTTAATGTTATAAAACAGAAATTTAATGGTATAAATCAGAACTTTAATGGATTAAATCAGAACTTTAATGTTATAAAACAGAACTTTAATGGTATAAAACAGGAGCTTCTTCTTGTCCTCACAGTCTAAACGTCCTCCACACTCCATGAATCCACCAGAGGAGGTCTGAGGAAAGTTGCTGCCTGCAGCTGATTTTTCATGTGACAAGAACTTCTAACAGCAAAATAAAAGCCTCTGACTGTTTCCTATGTCAACTAAAGCTAACGGCTAGCTAACAGGAATATTAAACCATCGCTTTATCAGTAGATGTTCTAAAAGTTCCTCAGAGCTACTTAACCAACAGAACCAGCTGATCAGAGCAGCATATTCAGATGGTTTGTGAAAAGACAGCTGATTTAATTACTTTTCATGATGGTTTTGTGCCTTTTTCTGCTCATTTCTCAAGTTGTTGGGTGATAATGAGTGTTTTTGTGGTGATTTAGTGTCTTTTTGTAGTGATTTCATGGTTGTTTTTGTTCCATTTTGCTTGTTTTCTGTCACATTTATTGCATTCTGTGTCTGATTTTTTCATCTCTTACTTACCTTTTGTCTTTTTGTGGTGATTTTTTTTGTTCCATTTTTGTCCATTTGTGTCTCATATTCTTAATTTTGTCTTTCTTTGTGGTCACTTTGCATCTGTTTATGGTTGTTTTTGTCCCACTTTGGTCATTTAGTGACCCATATGTTGAATTTCGTTGGCAAAGTTGCCACTTGGCTTCTTTATCCATCCATTTGAACAGAATGCAGAAACACTGGCAGCTTCTTTGACATGTTGTCATTTAGTTTGGAGGCGATTCAGAGTAAACGTTCAGTTCAAGAAGTCAGACTGAACAGCCTCTGTCAGGTTGGAAGTCCAAAACTTCCCACTGTCTGTCTGGATACAGGTGGATAGAATCTAATATCTGGGGGGATTTCGGAGTATTTTTCAGACTTTTATGTGTTTATCTGTTTACAGAGAGTAGTACTGATTAAATCAGGGAGTAGTTCTGGAGGTAATGGATGAAATTCTTCACGTTGCCGTCGATCTGCTTCGACCTTTTAGCTCCGAGTTGCTCTGAGAACGTTTTTCTGTCCTCACACGGATCAGATGAAGCTTCGTCTGAATCTCATTGAAATTTCCTGAACGATCGACGGAAAAAAGGTTCGTTTGTTGGTCGAAGTCCAACCTTCGGCAGATTGTAGCACGAGAGCGCAGCTGTGAGAGTTTTCACAAAGATCCTCCAGTCCCACAGCGACACACACACACGGTAACACACACACGGTAACACACACACAGAGTAACACACACACACACAGTAACACATGCACACACGGTAACACACACACACACACACACAGTAACACACAGACACACACAGTAACACACACATTAACAAACAGACACACACACAGTAACACACACACGGTAACACACACACGGTAACACACACACAGAGTAACACACACACACACAGTAACACATGCACACACGGTAACACACACACACACACACACAGTAACACACAGACACACACAGTAACACACACATTAACAAACAGACACACACACAGTAACACACACACGGTAACACACACACGGTAACACACACACACACACACACGCACACACACACAGTAACACACAGACACACACACAGACACACGGTAACACACAGACACACACACAAGCACACACAGTAACACACACACAGTAACACACAGACACACACACAAGCACACACAGTAACACACACACAGTAACACACACACGGTAACACACACACACACAGTAACACATACACACAGAGTAACACACACGGTAACACACATGTACACGGTAACACATACACACAGAGTAACACACACACGGTAACACACACACAGTAACACACAGACACACACACGCACACACAGTAACACATGCACACACGGTAACACACACACAGTAACACACACACGGTAACACACAGACGGTAACACACAGACACACACACACGCACACGGTAACACACACACGGTAACACACACACAGTAACACATGCACACACGGTAACACACACACAGTAACACACACACACAGTAACACACACACAGTAACACACAGACACACACACACGCACACACACACAGTAACACACAGACACACACACACGCACACATTAACACACAGACACACACACAGTAACACACAGACACACACACACGCACACACACACAGTAACACACAGACACACACACACACGGTAACACACACACAGTAACACACAGACACACACACACGCACACACACACAGTAACACACAGACACACACACAGACACACGGTAACACACAGACACACACACAAGCACACACAGTAACACACAGACACACACACACACACACATGGTAACACACACACAGTAACACACAGACACACACACAAGCACACACAGTAACACACACACAGTAACACACACACACGGTAACACACACACACACAGTAACACATACACACAGAGTAACACACACGGTAACACACATGCACACGGTAACACATACACACAGAGTAACACACACACGGTAACACACACACACACAGTAACACACACACACACAGTAACACATACACACACAGTAACACACACACAGTAACACACACCCTCCAGTCTAAATGACAGACTTTGTAAACCACAGGGATCTAATTGTAGCGCCGCTCCTCACGGTGTGTGTGTTTGTGGTGTGTTTTTCAGTGTGTGTGTGTGTTAGTGTGTGTGTGTGTTAGTGTGTGTGTGTGTTAGTGTGTGTGTGTGTGTGTGTTAGTGTGTGTGTGTGTTAGTGTGTGTGTGTGTGTGTTAGTGTGTGTGTTAGTGTGTGTGTGTGTGTTAGTGTGTGTGTTAGTGTGTGTGTGTGTGTGTGTGTGTGTGTGTGTGTGTGTGTGTGTGTGTGTGTGTGTTAGTTAGTGTGTGTGTGTGTTAGTGTGTGTGTGTGTGTTAGTGTGTGTGTTAGTGTGTGTGTGTGTGTGTTAGTGTGTGTGTTAGTGTGTGTGTTAGTGTGTGTGTGTGTGTGTTAGTGTGTGTGTTAGTGTGTGTGTGTGTGTGTGTGTGTGTGTGTGTGTGTGTGTGTGTGTGTGTGTAGGTGTGTGTGTGTGTGTGTGTGTGTTGGCTAGCTCCGGGTCCCCAGAGGGGGTGACGGCTGAGCAGCTACCCAGGAATAGATCCTGATCTGTGGGTCGTCTCGGTGGAGGAGAGACACTCTGGGACTAAACGAGGAGATCGATCAGATTATCGATCAGGAAGTAAAGAAGACTAGAAATTAACAAGTTAAACCACATCAGTAGAAATGTTTGGGCTGGCTGATATCCGGAGAATCAGTTTTTCTCTCAGCCTATGAGGTTTTAATGATAAGGAGTTAATTACTGATCGGATAAATCATTAAAATGTTCTTTTACAGTCAGACAGAAGGCATATTTTGATGTTCAAAGAGTCTAAAATGACAAACTGATGAGATTTACTCTCATGTCTGAGACGACAGCCCCTTAGCTTAGCTTAGCTTAGCATCACAAGTAACGTGAAAACTGGTTCTGACCAATGATAACAGAATTAGCCTCCAGCTGGCTAATTAACTCGTCATATTTAATTAGTTTAATCCATAAAAACACCGTGAGGCTGAACAGCTCAAGTAGGTCACAGCTTTGACTAAAAACAGCAAAATTACTCTTACTTGTGTTTCATTTCACTGATTAAACTAATTCCAGTGTGTTAATGAGACTTTGCCTGTTTGTCGTGTATGCTAAGCTAAACTAGCCATCTGCTAACTCTAGCTAGATAAAAACATACATACATGTCTGTGCCTATGAAATTCTAAAACTGTAGGTGATTTTCATTGTCTCCTCATGCAGTGAAGCTCTGCTCCCAGAGCTCCTGCAGCAGCTCTACAGCTACATGGAAGTCTCTTCATGTTCATACTTCAACTTACATTGAATTTTAGGGAGAAAGAAGCAGTTGTAGGGGATCAGTGTAGCGTATAAGATGGGTGGTGAGAGAATGAGTTGTTTTTGGCTCTGAAACTGGAGAATGATCACTGAGCTGGTGGAGAACTTAAATGCAATCAGGCCACAGTTCAGGTGGATTTCTCTGAATGTTCTCCTCAGACTCCTCAGGATGTTACGGTAGAACTCAGCGTTGAGCGTCCGACTCTGAAGGTTTAATTCGTGCTGCACAGCCTCATGAATGTTGAATAAAACAGACTGCAGTTTCCACTGTTAAGCTGCTGTTTCTGCTCGTGATGGTCGCTGCAGAACCTCCTCTGGTCACCATGATGTTCCTCCACATGAAGGTTGGATCTTCTAGATTTTAGCACATCCTGAACCTTGTGCAACACTAAGAACTGTCCCTGTAGAACGACTTCCAGGCCTGTTTTCAGGAGAGAGAAGGTTCTTCCTCCAGAGTTGGAGCTTCTGATTGACCAGCGTTTGTCTCATCACTAACTGGTTAAAGTCAAAGAGGACAACAAGTCCAACTGGAACATCTCTGAAGACATTTGGAGTGTCTTTAGCATCTTCTTTAGGTTGATAAATCCTGCTATTATTATATATAATGTATGGTTTATAAAAGTACATTTTATTTTTTAAAAGCTGGCATTTTTCTCAAACCCTCCTGAAGGAAAATTCTGGTTCTCCAAAAACAAACCATGAAACTTTACGTAAAACATTAGAGACCGTAAAAGATCTCAAAACACGGATTTAGATGAATAATTTGTTTCTCCCATTCAGTCTTCCAGAGCTACAGAGTTCCACAGATGGTTTCAGATGTTATCCAGCCGACTTTCCAATCATTTCAATGGGGATTTTTAATGTAGTTTTTTACGAATTTAGTAAAAACCGTACGAGTCTGTACCAAAAGTCAGATCACAGCATTCCTGATCGAGATGCATGTTTTGTTCTGTAATTCATGAGCTTTCTTAACACTGTGGGATGAGTTAGTCTCTATGCTAATGCATGCTAATGCTCGATCATGTAGAAGCTCCAGATCTGCTGTCAGACATTAGTGCAGAGTCATCGGCATACTGGGTTATTCAGATTCCTGGGTGACTTCTGCTTCTTGGTTTTAGGTTCTCAACAGGATCGATTAGTTCTCACTACATAGTTCTATTTCCTACATAAGCTGTATTTCTGTCCTGTAGCTACTGTCCGTCACTGATTGGTTAATTATCGGTTAGATCCGGCTGAATGGTCCAATCAGGACGTCGCTCCTTTAAACGTTGGCGCCACCTTCAGTTCCTGCCATGAAAAACCTCCTGCTGAAGTTTGATTTCTGCTCCAGTTTGCGTTCCTTCTGGAAAACCCCAGATGTGACAGAAACATCTGGAATCTGATCCTGATGTTGATGACATCACTTGGTCATGTGACTTGTTGCTGCTGCACATGACAGAAACATGGAACGTCTTTACTCCCAACACGTCAGACGTCTGCTGAGTAAATGAGGTGTTTGTTTTTAGTGGATCTTTTTCTTCGCTGATGGATCTCCGTTTGGTTCCAGCTCCTCGTTTTTACTTCGCTGAGCTCGTAAATAGAGGAAAAATCATTTGGTTGTCAGAACAATCCAGCAGCTGTTGTTGGAGAAGCAGCTTGTTGTGGTCGTAAATCAGACAGGATGTTTTTGATGGACTGATCTGGAACCTTTCCCCTGGTTCACTCTGCAGCTTCTGTTGTTGTAAATGGTGTTTTTGATCAGTATTTTTAGAACAAACTGCAGCTAAAGGCTCAGAAAGCAGCTCCAGCTTCTATAGTCTGTGTGTAACTGTGGTTCTGAATGTGTTTCTGTTGGTTTTTACTCATTAAAAACACAAAAGAGACCAATAAGAGTCTGAATATTCAGTGTTTACTGCATTAAAATACACATTTACTCTTTACAAAGTCCTAAGAAGTAAAAATAACAATACTATAGGTTAGAAATACTCTTACAAATAAACATCCTGCATTTAAATACCAACATTCACAGTAAGAAAAATGTCATGATTTTATTCACTGCTGGAGATCTGTGATGTAATAATGATAATACAGCAGATTTTTTAGTTTTTTCTATTTTGTATTATTAAAAAGAACCTTCAAAATAACTCAGTAAATAAATGTAGTGAATAAGAAGAATAAAGCATCAGAAGAGTAGAAGTAGAAAGTTTTACGGATATTAAAGAATCTCTAGAAGATTTTTAAAGAATTATTAAAAGATTTTGAAACCAAATCAAATATACAGCAAAAGTAGAAAGCCCAAGGAATTAATAAAAAGTAGTAGAAATATCTGCAGGATGTGCATGTTTTAACTTAGATTTTAATTATTTAGTCTAACAAATCATCTAAATAGTCCATTTTGATGCCTTTGTCTCTCTCGTTGTTTCTCTTTTTAATTTTTATCTTTACTTTTGTAGTTTGACTTGATGCCATTAAAAGGATCCAGGCTCCTTCAGAACCTTTCAGGTTTAAATGAATACTAAATTACTAAATGTGTCTCTGTGATTCTGTCCGTTTATCATGTTTTAACGGCTTGAATTTAATCATTTGTGTCGCAGCTTTTAAACTTGTAAACAGCTGCGGTGTAGTTCAGACCTTCAGCCACCAGGTGGAGCTGCAGACCAACCTGTAGCCAGTTCATGAACCTTTCTTCTTCTTTCCTCCTCAGATGGATCAGGTGTCTGATGAGGAGGTGGAGGTCCGGGAGGAGGAGGAGGAGGAGGAGGAGGACAGCGATAAGGAGGACCAGGACCTAGACAAGATGTTTGGAGCCTGGCTGGGGGAGCTGGACAAACTGACTCAGGTGAGCTCAGGAGACAGGAAGTTACATCATCATGCCTTAAGTTCCCGTTAAACCTGAGCTTTCTGCTGGTTCTTCTTCCATCCAGAGTCTGGACGACGGTCGTCCTGAACCTCCTCCTCAGCAGAAAGCTCCTCTCAGACAGGAGACCAACATGGCCAACTTCTCCTACAGGTTCTCCATCTACAACATCAACGGTTAGATTACTCATTTTTTGAAAATATTTACAAGAATTTTCTTTCCAAATTTGGGGGATTTTTTTAAAATAAAACCTTTAAAGAATTATTGGAATTTTCTTCCTGAAGGTTTTTGCAAATTCTCATAAATTTGAGGAATTTTTTTTCTGAATTTTTGGATATTTTTCAGACGAGGAAACAATATTTTTGGTGCTCGTAAATGAAGACAAAAGGAGGGTTAATACTACAAAATATGTCTCAATACTATCAAACACATCGTAGTGTGATAAAATAAACGCTAGAAAATCCTCCTAAACTCTATAAATCCCATCAGGAATTAGTATAAAAACCTCCAGTTTTCTCGTCTGTCATTCTCCTCCTTCGACGCAGTGCATGATGGGACGTACTGCTGCTGTTCCTGGTGCATTGTGGGAAACTGAGTGATTAATGGTGACTTATAGAGCTGTCTTCTATCCGTCTCCAGAGGCTCTGAACCAGGGGGACAACGTGGACCTGGACGCTCTGATGGCTGACCTCTGCTCCATCGAACAGGAGCTCAGCACCATCAACACCAAACCCAACAGCAGCAGCAGCGGCCTGGCCCGGCTCGGTCTGACCGACACCAAGGTTAGAGGAAGGGTTAGCCCGGGTTAGGGTTAGAGTAGGGTTAGGGTTAGCCAGGGTTAGCCAGGGTTAGCCAGGGTAAGGGTTAGAGTAGGGTTAGGGTTAGCCAGGGTTAGCCAGGGTAAGGGTTAGAGTAAGGTTAGGGTTAGCCAGGGTTAGCCAGGGTTAGGGTTAGAGTTAGAGTAGGGTTAGCCAGTGTTAGCCCGGGTTAGGGTTAGAGTTAGAGTAGGGTTAGCCAGGGTTAGCCAGGGTTAGGGTTAGAGTTAGAGTAGGGTTAGCCAGGGTTAGGGTTAGCGTTAGAGTAGGGTTAGCCAGGGTTAGCCCGGGTTGGGGTTAGAGTTAGAGTAGGGTTAGCCAGGGTTAGCCTGGGTTAGCCTGGGTTAGAGTTAGAGTAGGGTTAGCCAGGGTTAGCCTGGGTTAGCCTGGGTTAGGGTTAGAGTAGGGTTAGGGGTGGTCAGGGTTAGCCAGGGTTAGCCTGGGTTAGCGTTAGAGTAGGGTTAGCCAGGGTTAGCCTGGGTTAGGGTTAGAGTTAGAGTAGGGTTAGCCAGGGTTAGCCCGGGTTAGGGTTAGCGTTAGAGTAGGGTTAGGGTTAGCCAGGGTTAGCCCGGGTTAGGGTTAGAGTTAGAGTAGGGTTAGCCAGGGTTAGCCTGGGTTAGCCTGGGTTAGGGTTAGAGTTAGAGTAGGGTTAGCCAGGGTTAGCCTGGGTTAGGGTTAGAGTTAGAGTAGGGTTAGCCAGGGTTAGCCCGGGTTAGCGTTAGAGTAGGGTTAGCCAGGGTTAGCCTGGGTTAGGGTTAGCGTTAGAGTAGGGTTAGCCCGGCTTAGGGTTAGAGTTAGAGTAGGGTTAGGGTTAGCCAGGGTTGGCCCGGGTTAGGGCTAGAGTTAGAGTAGGGTTAGCGTTAGCCAGGGTTAGCCCGGGTTGGGGTTAGAGTTGGACTAGGGTTAGCCAGGGTTAGGGTTAGAGTTAGAGTAGGGTTAGCCAGGGTTAGCCTGGGTTAGGGTTAGAGTTAGAGTAGGGTTAGCCAGGGTTAGCCAGGGTTAGGGTTAGAGTTAGAGTAGGGTTAGCGTTAGCCAGGGTTAGCCCGGGTTAGGGTTAGAGTTAGAGTAGGGTTAGGGTTAGCCCGGGTTAGGGTTAGAGTTAGAGTAGGGTTAGGGTTAGCCCGGGTTAGGGTTAGAGTTAGAGTAGGGTTAGGGGTGGTCAGGGTTAGCCAGGGTTAGCCTGGGTTAGTGTAGGGTTAGAGTAGGGTTAGGGTTAGCCAGGGTTAGCCCGGGTTAGGGTTAGAGTTAGAGTAGGGTTAGCCAGGGTTAGACAGGGTTAGAGTTAGAGTTATAGTAGGGTTAGGGTTTGTCAGGGTTGGGGTTAGAGTTCGAGTAGGGTTAGCCAGGGTTAGCCAGGGGTTAGGGGTTAGGGTTAGAGTTAGAGTGGGTTAGGGTTAGTCACAAAATTGACCCATTTTAAAATTTGAAAATGTGGGAAAAAAATTTTTTCCACAGTGAAACTTCTGATGTCCACATTTTCAACATTTTTGGGAAATCTTTGGACATTTTTTGGTGGAAAAAAAGAAATGTTAAAAATGTTTCTGAAGAACATTCACATAAAAATCAACCAAAATCCAGCAAATTTCACTTGATTTTGGTTGATTTTTATGTGAATGTTCTTAAGAAAATATTAGTAGTTTTACTGATATATATGGAATCACTTTAGATATTTTTTAGGATTTTTTGGAAGATTTTTCCTCATTTTTTGAAAATATTTACAAGAATTTTCTTGCTAAATATTTAAATTTTTTAAGGGAAACTTTTAAAGAATTATTGGAATTTTCTTCCTGAAAATTTTGCAAATTTTCAGAAATTTGGGGGATATTTTTTTGGAGAATTTTGGGATTTTTTTCAGACAAGGAAACAATATTTTTTGGTGTCTGTAAATGAGGACAACAGAAGGGTTAAAGGCAGTGTGAAAGTTTAGTTTAATATTTACAGTAAACGAGGACAAGGATTCTTGGAATTGTACATTTTTCTGAAACTTTATGTGTTTTCAGCTCTTTCTTTTCTTTTTTTATAATTTGTGAAAGCAGCGTAATTTATTCCTGAGCAGCAAAGATGTAAAACAAACAACAAAAACTCTCAAAATAAAACAAAATAAAACTCTGACTCACAGAGACGCTGATTCACACAGGACTAAAACATGTTTGGTAACTTCTGGAGAAATTTTTACTTTACAAATTACAGACAGGACAGTTTAGACCAAGATTAAAATCTACTCTAATGTTTTCTTCCATTTTATGTGAAAACATGAGGAAGATGAATCACTGGAGCTGAAATAACTGAACGTCTGGTGTCCAGGAGCCGCTCCATTAAAGACACCATGAAGGTTTAGTTTAATATCTGCAGAGCTGTTCTTAGAACCACACCTGAAGCTCTTCTTTCTGAATCCCTCTGGTCTGCAGGTCCGTCAGAAGCCTCCAGCAGGTCGCAGCAGCCGGCAGCAGCCAGCAGGGGGCGGTAGTAACAGTGTCGGTGGTGGCAGCAGTGGAGCGAGTAGCAGCAGCAGCAGCACCAGAGCTTCACCAGCTGGAACCATCAGAGCTCCAACCGGACATCATGGAAGACCAGCGCTGGCCTCCAACTTCAGCCTGGACGACATCACGGCTCAGCTGGAGAAGGTCAGGAACAGACGATAGAAACCTGGAAAGCTCAGAGGAAACACCACATCTAGGGTTAGATCAGGTCCTATCAGACTTCTAGAGCCAGACGTTTAGTCTGTGAAGCTGCAGAACAGAAGATGAAGGACGATGGAGGCTGACAGTCGATCTGCAGCTCATCAGAGGAGGAAACTGATCCACAGTTTGTCTAAAGCAGGAGAGTCAAACTCATCTGAGACCACATCTAGTCCAGTCTGATCTCCAGTGGACCGGACCAGTAAAACCAGTAAAACCACAGCAGAAGAACCTAGAAATAACCACAACTCCTAATGGGTCCTTCGGTTTAGTGTAGAAAAGTGAAAATGATCACATTGAATTAATTATCTTTTTTCCAAAACATCATGAACAACCTGAAATTTCTGAAGAAAAATAAGTTCAGTTTCATCAACATTCAGCCTCAGTTTATCATTTCCACATTACAACTTCCAGATCACAGAGTGTCGACAAAGGAACACAACATTTAGTCACCTGGAACTGAACCATAGAGGATTTACTGGAGGATCAACACCACAAAAAAAGACAAAAAACAAGACAAAATATTACAAAAATGAAACACAAAACAACAAAAACAAGACGCAAAATGACAAAAATGAGACACAAAATGGAGGTGAGCTAACTAAACATGACACGTTCACTGACACTAAGTAAACCTGGAAGTGAACAATAAACACTGAAACCTCAACATCAGTCCGTTACAATATTCTGTTCTTGGTAAAATGATTCATACATGCATGAAAGTCGTTGGTATTCAGGACTTTATGAGAACTGATCATATCGTGATGCACGGAACGGATTTGTTTACATTTTCACCAGAGTTCAGACTTTCATAGATCAGTAGGAACGGACTTCTGACGTAAACCTGTGGCTGTATTAAAGCTGCCTCATGGTTAAACCTGTTCTGAATCTTTCGTCTCCAGGCGTCCCTCAGTATGGACGAAGCCGCCCGTCACACTTCCTCTCACTCTCTAAGCTCCGCCTCCTCCTACACGTCGGCCACGATGCGTCGACCCGGAGCCTCTCAGCGCCAACACCGACGGACCGGATCAGTCGGGACGGTCAGCGACCACGAGGTACATTCAGGAGGCTAATTTACTAGTTTAGGAATAATAATGTGTTTAAAGTTGGTCTATAAATGCTAAAAACACATTCAGATGTTGAATAAAGCCGACTTCAGTTCAGACTGATGATAAAACTAATATTTCTAACAGACATTAAGTCCAGATTCCAGATAGTCTCCCCTAAACGTTCATAAAAACACACCTCTACTGCAGCATCTTACAGTTAGACACTTATGAACATTTCATAGTGAGTCTTATTATAGCAATAAAGAAGATTTAGTCTGGTTGGTTCTGAAAAATAGATAAAAGCTTAAAGGTGGTGAAGTTATTCAGACACTGAAGTTAAAGAAGGAAATCATGAATAAACTGAACTTAAAATGAAACTGAATAAAAAAGATAAAAGTTTCCTCACTGAGCCACAAGAATAAACTTTAAAAGTCCATATTTTAGAGTTTTATGAAGCTGCTTGTTCTGGATCTTAAAGATCTCCAGAGAGATTCAGAAACTCTGCTTCCTCCTTCTGAAAGTCCGGGTTTGAAGTCCAGACTTTATTCTCTTTGGGATGTTCTGGAGAAGACTTTGATTCTCCCATCATCAATAGAAGAAGTAGAAAATGAATCCATGCGTGAACAGAAATAAATGCTGTGACGTTACAGAAGCTTATTAAAAAGGTTCCGTTTTCAGAGCTAAAGCTCCAACCAAATGTTAGACTGCGACTTTTTTTTTCCCAGTGTGTTTGGTTTTCCTTTTATTTGTGAGGTGAGCTGATCTCAGGTCAGTCTGTACGTGGAGCTTCGTTCAGCTGGTTTATCTCTCTCCTGATTGGTCCCTTCAGGTGCGCTCCATCGTCCAATCGTCTCGCTCCTCCGTCACCTCGGCCTCCGGAGTCTCGGTGAACTCGGCCTCCTCCATGGACTCTCTGGACTCCGTCCTCCGGTCCGAGTCCGACGGTCAGCAGCCTCCAGCCGAGGGAGCCGGTCAGAGTCACCACAACACCGAGGTACGAGCTGGAAGCAACAAAATGAAATAATCCTTAAAGGGTTACCTGTGATCAACATGGAGACGGAGTTCATATAAAATACAGGATGTTTCAGCTCAAAGATGTTTCAAATCACCATTATTCTTGCTCAGAATGACACTCTGGAGGTGATTATGAACAACAATAAGATTAATTAGTCCTCGTACTTTCCTTATTTGACAGAAATCGCTGCGTTTTCCTGTTTTTCTGGCTAAATAATCCTCCAATCAACAAAACAGATATTAAAATATTTACATTGTTCTGACTGAAACCTCTTCAAACCCTGAATTTAACGTCCGCTGAAGTTCAGAGCTGCTTAAATTCTCTAAATACTAAATAAAGAAGCTCCGATGCTTCGTTTCTGATCTCCTTTAGTATGAATAGTCCAACTGCAATGAATGAAAGGAGATAAAATCATCCAACAGTTCCTTTAAAGCCACACATCGTCCACATGATGACAACCGTCAGATTCTTTAAACACGTTAGTCAAAGTTTTTCTTCAAAGGCTGCAGATTTACAGACAAATAAACACCAACACAGCTGAACACATGAGATTAATGAAATAATATCAGCATTAAAGCACCAAATAAGTTGATTATAGTCAGTAAGTATGAATGCTAAAACCATAACATTGTAAAATGTACATTTAAAATATGAATTTTTCTGTTCCTTGTGAATTCTTCTTCACATCTGTCCTTCACCTGTTGACGAAATCTTTTCAGAAAAAGACAAAAGACGTAATATTTTTGGACTATTTTAAGCTCTGCTTGTCTCCATCTTCACACCTCGATTCCTCCAAACTATCCACTGATCCAAAATATTAGCAAATATCATGAACTATGTTCTTAAATATGCAGAGTTTTAAACCTTATTACAGTTTAAACCAGTTAGTTTGATAGAAAGTCACCTCCTGTCCAGTCGTCATGAACAAGGACATCAGCTACAGAGAGCAGTTTTATTTTTGCCATCAGGCTGTAAACACCTTTATTTCTGCTGTAAAGTCGAACATTTTATCATGGAGGTCTATGAGGGGTTTACTCACTTTTGGAGCCTCAAGTGGACGTTTGAGGAACTGCAGCTTTAGTATAGTGGAGCTGAAGCCATGAACTGTCCTACAAAAACTTTAGGCTTTAATACAGTTTAAACTGGTGAGTTCTAGAAGAATTCACAACCTGGATAGTCGCCATGAACGAGGAAATCAGCTAAAAGGATAAAAACGTTTGTTGTTTCAGGCTGTAGATGTGTTTATTTCTGCAGTAAAGTCTGACATTTTATCATGGAGGTCTATGAGGGGTTTACTCACTTTTGGAGCCTCGAGTGGACGTTTGAGGAACTGCAGCTTTTGCTACTTGGAGATTTAGTGGAGCAGAAGCCATGAATTGTCTATGAAGGCATCCATTCTGCAGAACTTTCAGCTTTAATTCACTTTAAACTGGTGAGCTCTATAAAAATGTACCTCCACTACAGTCGCCATGAGCAAGGAAACCAGCTAAAAGTATAAAAACGTTTGTTGTTTCAGGCTGTATGTGTTTATTTCTGCTGCAAAGTTGTACATTTTAACATGGAGGTCTGTGGAGGATTGAGTCACTTTTGGAGCCTCAAGTGGACATTTGAGGAACTGCAGCTTAAACACGATTTTTGTTTTGTTCTTTGTGAAACATGAAGCCACAGAACATAAGTGTTGCAGATTTTCCAGACGTATAAGAGTCAGAAACAATGGAAAGAGTTCCGTAAAAATAGTATTTGAGCTGCCAGAACAGTAGAAGCTGAACACGACGTCTAGTTTTCAGCCAGAAGCATCAGAGGAGCCGAATCAGTTCAGCCGATTCCAGACTGTCGTGCTGCTTCCAGACATTTATCCTGATAGGAACTGTGATGAGGCGTTTAAGGTTTTTTACTCTGCTGGAGTGAACTGGAGCACTACTAACGTTTGTGTGGGAAATAAAGGTTGAATAATTGAAACAGAAACATCGTACAGTCGCCGTGCTGCAGAGTGAGGAGGTTTTTACTCCTGGCTGCAGGACGCCAGACAGAATGCCATTCATTATTTATCTGCTGAATTATTTACTCTATTACTCATATTTCCTGACAAAGTGAACTCTGCAGACAGACACCGATCAGGAGGTTTAGATAATCCTGCATTCAGAATAAGAAGCTGCTGGTGTGATTTCCTGATCCTGTATCTCCGTATACTCTCCAGTATTCTGTTCAGGAGTCTGTAAAAGCAGATCTGTGCTGCGTCTCTCACAGATCCGTCATCTCCAGTAATCTACGCTTCATATTCCATCCCATCATTAGTAATCTCACCCTGTGTGTTTGCTTCAATCACTAGAAACCGTTTTATAGAAAGCATTAGTTCCCTCCTGATGACTGCAGATTAAAAATGATATTTAGGTCAAACACACAAACGCACACAAACGATTACCGCCGGCTTTCCCCTTCGGCCAAGACTCGACCGACCACATCTAAGATCAGAGCTGCTGCAGAGAGGACGAAGATTAAAGGTTCTGGAGGTCCACATTTAGGTTCTAACTGTGGGTTTAAGGCCTCGTTCACACTAACATGGAGATTTATAGGCGGATATTGTCCCTCTTGGGATAAACGACAATAAAATCTGTCCACACGACCATCGTTTTACTAAAAATCTACATCAGGGGTCTCAAACTCATTTTAGTTCATGTTCCACATTCAGCCCAGTTTGATCTCAAGTGAACCGGACCAGTAAAATCTCAGCATAATAACCAACAAAAAACACTCTACATTTTTCACTTTGTTTTAGTGCAGAAAAGAACATTTTGAAGATCACATTTAAGGAATTATCTTTCTACTGAACATCATGAACAACCTGAAATTTCTGAAGAAAATAAATAAGTTCAGTTTCATCAACATTCAGCCTCAGTTTATCATTTCCACATTACAACTTCCAGATCAGAGTGTTGACAAAGGAACACAACATTTAGTCACCTGGAACTGAACCAGAGAGGATTTACTGGAGGATCAAAACCACAATAGTAAGACAAAAAACGACAAAAAACATCAAAAGCAAGACAAAATGTTACAAAAAATGAGACAAACAACTCAAAACAAAACAAAAAACAGACAAGAAAATTAGACAAAACAGTTACAAAGTGACCAAAAAATGGACAAATGACACAGATGAGACAAAAAACAAGAAACAAAACGACAAAAACATGAGACAGACCCCAAAAGGCAGACAAAAACCAACAAAAACAGGACAAAATATTACAAAAAGGAGATCTAAAGTGACAAAAGAACAATCTAGTATTTTACTTTCTGATCTAAACAACTTGTCATGGTCTAGAAATTATTTTAAATTCATAGTTTTACTAGTTTATAATCTGCAGTTAATGTCTTCTCTGGAATTTTTACACTTTGAGGGCCGGATTGGACCCTCTGGAGGACCACTTTTGGGCCATGGGCCTCATGTTGGACACCCTGGTCTAGATACACATAAGAACACAAAACAATACAAACCTCTAACTAGCATGTTGGATCAGTCCACACCAGAATTAGATCAAAATAAAGAGAAGAACTTTCTGTCATTTCGTGGTTTCTGCATAATTCAACCTGCAGATGTTGCTGCTAACAGATAAGCAAAGTTATCCAACGTCTGCTGGTAGGTTCATATGTACCAGAGAGATAAACTAGCCGTCCTCTCACGTAAATAAATAGAATAAGTGTTTTCCCTGCTTCATTAACTGACTAAGATGATGTAGCTCAAGTCTGTAATGTCTGATCAGAGATGTTGAATCTGTTTTCTTATTAAACCTTCATTCTCTGACCTTTAACCGTCTGGTCTCTGTGCTGCTGCATTATTTTAAAAACCCTAGATTTGGTGTCTAAAACTCTGAATCGTCCTTTTCTTCTCTCTGATTAGAAGAGCTCACGTCTGACTTTATTCCTCCGGAGGACGACCAGCAGAGTTCAGCGGGGATTGAACAGAAATGTGGTTGTTTTTAATCAGAGCGAGTGTGAAGGAGAGAAACTGTAGATTTAATGAGTCGTGGGATCTTCAACACAGAACTCCTCTTTGTTTCCTCTCTCAGCGCTGTGACCTTTTCTTCTTCTTCTCTAGATATCTGCTGACTCACTCCTGCTTATTATTCTCATTTTATTCACTCCTTCTCTCGTCATCGCTTCCTTCTTTACGTCTGTCAGATTCTCAGTAACCCACTTTCCTTCTCGCTGAACTCGGTTTGTGTTTGCAGCTCGTTTGCTAACAAGGTCTGGGGTTGAATTCCCTCAAAGTCTTTAGACTTTAGAGAAGCTTCATGACAAGAAGCTGAACCAGCTCAGGGGATCAAACTCCTTTTACTTTATGATCAAAACGACAAAAGTCAGACAGAAGAAAAGACAACAACAAAAACGAGACAAAATGTTACAAAAATCTGACACAAAAATGAGACAAACAACATGAAACAAAAAACTAGACAAAAAAGGAACAAAGCAGCAAAACAACGGACAAACGACGAAAACGTGACAAAAAATGACAAAAGTGAGAAACAAAATGACTAAAAAATAGACAAGCAACACAAGCGAGACACAAAGAAAAGACAAAATAACAAAAACAAGAAACAAAATGACCCAGACATGAGACAAAAGTCAGACAAAAAACAGCAAAAACAAGGACAAAATATTACAAAAATGAGACACAAAATGACAAAAAAATTAGGCAAATGACACAAAACAAAACAAGAGACAAAAAAATTAGAAAAAATTTACAAAACGACCAAAAAATGAACAAACGACAAAAACAAGATAAATGACAAAAGCGAGAAACAAAACAACAAAGAAATAAAGACAAGCGAGACAAAAAGGAAACACAAAACGACCAAAATGAGAAATAAAATGACAAAAAACATGAGACAAACAACAAAAGTCTGACAAAAAACAACAAAAACAGGACAAAATATTACAAAAATGACACACAAAACAACAAACATTGAGGCCAACGACACAAAATAAAACAGAAAAGAGACAAAAAATTAGACAAAAAACTTACAAAGTGACAAAAAATAGACAAACAATGAAATAAACACAAGTGAGACAAAAAGGAAACACAAAATGACAAAAATGAGAAACAAAATGACAAAAAACATGAGACAAACCACAAAAGTCAGACAAAAAAAAACAACAAAAACAAGACAAAATATTACAAAAATGAGACACAAAAACAAAAGAACAATGAACAATCTAGAATTTAACTTTCTGATCCAAACAACTTCTCATGGTCTAGAAATGATTTTAAATTTATAGTTTTACTAATTTACAATCTGCAGTTAATGTCTTCTCTGGGATTTTTACACTTTGAGGGCCGGATTGGACCCTCTGGAGGACCGCTTTTGGCCCACCGGCCTCATGTTGGACACCCCTGATCTAGCTGATAAAAGCTCTTCCTCGTCTTTTATAAAACTGCTCTGTCAGAACAGATGAGATCCAGGGAAGGTTTCGTCCTTGTCTGTCCTCTTAGTTCACTCTGGGACAGAACAGATATAAAGAAGTAAAGATTCATCCTGGAGCAGGAACTGAACAGAAACACAAACCAAACCTTAAAACATGAAATAAAACCAAAGAAGCAGGAAGGAGAAAAGCTGCTGCTGGTCTGCAGCTGTGGGAAACATCTGCTTCACTATAAATCAGTGCTGATGCTTCCTCTGTTATTCTCCCTGTAAAACTCCTGAGGATCATCATTGTTCCTGTTTTAATGAGTCTGATGGATGTAATCGGCTGATAATCTGCTGAAGCCACAGCAGCCTCGGTATTAATCCTGGGCAGCAGACAGGTGTCAAAGCCTGGAAAATGAAATTAGTAGCGACTGCTCTGATCTCAGGTCAGCATTAGGGGAATTAATCACGCTGTACTGAATATCTGTTGGATAAACAGGTTCACTCATTAGCACTGAAGCTAATGTTCCCTCTAGAAGTTTCTACCATCAGTGGGTTTGATGAACGACAGCTTTACAGTCTTCTGTTTTCAAAAAGAAGCCAACATAAAGAACCAAAAGCTGCAGTTCCTCAAACGTCCACTCGAGGCTCCAAAAGTGAATAAACCCCTCATAGACCTCCATGTTAAAATGTCAGATTTTACAGCAGAAATAAACACTTTTACATTCTGGTGCAATAAAAGGCTTTGGTCTCTACAGCTGATTTCTGCTTTTATAACAACTGTACAGGAGGTAAACGTTTATATAAATCACTTGTTGAAACTGTATTAATGTTTGTAGTTCTGCATAATTACAGTCCAAGGTTCTCGGCTCCTTATTTTTGCTCATTTCTGGACTAACTGGTAGTTTGGAGAAATCCAACTGTCAAGATGGAGACAACCAGAGCTTCAGCTGCAGTTCCTCAAACGTCCACTTGAGGCTCCAAAAGCGACTCAATCCCTCCACAGACCTCCATGATAAAATATTAGACTTTACTGCAGAAATAAACACATCTACAGCCTGAAACAACAAACGTTTTTGTCCTTTTAGCTGATTTCCTCGTTCATGGCAACTGTCCACGTTGTGAATTCTTCTAGAACTCATCAGTCTAAACTGTATTAAAGCTTAAAGTTCTGCAGAATTAAGGACCTGGCTGCTGAGTGGCAGCTGGAGGCCTCCATAGACAATTCATGGCTTCAGCTCCACTAAACCTCCAAATACCAAAAGCTGCAGTTCGTCAAACATCCACTTGAGGCTCCAAAAGTGACTCAATCCTCCACAGACCTCCATGTTAAAATGTAAAACTTTAGAGCCAAATAAACACATTTCCATTCTGAAACAACAAAGTGTTTCCTAACGTTTCCTTCCTCCCAGCAGCCCTCCAGTCCTCCACCTTTACTGGAATCTGTTTATTATTACTCGCTTCTTCTTCACAGGATCCGTCCGTGATGTTTTTCTGCTGCTGATCTCTGCTTCACCACAGCTTTCTGCTAAACTGCCACATCCAATCAATCAGACAGCAGATTAATTCACTGCCACTCTCTCTGTCTCTCCTGAAGCACTCCTATCTGGACAGGGAAACCTCTCTGATTCTGAGAAACATAGCAGGAAAACCCTCCCACCTGCTGACAAAGGTGACAAAGGCCCTCTTACCTGTAGCCTCTCGCATGCTGCATCCACGTCACGCTTTCCTGCCTGAGTGAATCAACACGCATGTGGAGGATGTTTTCAGACACTCTTTGCATGTTAACTTCCTTCTTCCATCTTTCTCCATCTGTGAAGGGAAGCAGTTTAATCTCAAAGCTTTACAGAAACCATCAACATGCTGCTAATGTAGCTGTGGTCTAATTATCATCTGTTCACCTGCTCGGTCATTCTGTGGAATATTTCAAACCCTGAAAGGCAGAAATAACCTGGAAATGCTGTCAGACAGACTTAAAAGCTACAGACGTTTATTATTTTGTATAAAAACCACTAAAATTCCACAAATCTCTATACTGAAACAAAACAAAAATTTTAAAAAATCAACCAAAGATGTGAATTTTAATCATTAATTGTTGAATCAAATTTGCTGCTCCTTATTAAGATAGTGTTCACTACTGTTAGCCTGAATAAGATAGCATTAGCCGCTAAATCAGCCCTATTAAGATAGTGTTCACTACTGTTAGCCTAAATAAGATAGCATTAGCCGCTAAATCAGCCCTATTAAGATAGCGTTCACTACTGTTAGCCTAAATAAGATAGCATTAGCCGCTAAATCAGCCCTGTTAATATAGTGTTCACTACTGTTAGCCTAAATAAAATAACATTAGCCGCTAACTTAGCCCTATTAAGATAGTGTTCACTACTGT
Source organism: Amphiprion clarkii (assembly GCA_027123335.1). Lineage (NCBI taxonomy): Eukaryota > Metazoa > Chordata > Actinopteri > Pomacentridae > Amphiprion > Amphiprion clarkii. The sequence goes on from CM049576.1 coordinate 7,522,963, forward strand.
TAGCCTAAATAAGATAGCATTAGCCGCTAACTTAGCCCGATTAAGATAGCGTTCACTACTGTTAGCCTAAATAAGATAACATTAGCCGCTAACTTAGCCCGATTAAGATAGTGTTCACTACTGTTACCCTAAATAAGATAACATGAGCCGCTAACTTAGCCCGAGTAAGATGGCGTTCACTACTGTTAGCCTAAATAAGATAACATTAGCCGCTAACTTAGCCCGATTAAGATAGCGTTCACTACTGTTAGCCTAAATAAGATAACATCAGCTGCTAAGTTAGCCCTATTTAGATAGTGTTCACTACTGTTAGCCTAAATAAGATAGCATTAGCCACTGCTCTGCCCTAAACAAGATTATGTTAGTCTCTCTTATCCTAAACATTTAATTGTGACTTCTGCCTCATGCAAAATAAAACGTTAACCGCTACATTAGCCAGAGCAGGATGAAGTTAGTGTAAATAACTGAACATTAGTCCATCTGTAAAGCTTTGTGAGTTCAGCCTGTTACTGTGTTCACCTGCATCTCAGCTCCTATTCTAAACACTGTCTACGTAACGGGGGCATGATGCTGTTCCTGTGTTTCCTGTTTACCTGGGATGTTGGCAGTGATGTCAGAGCTGGTTCGCTTTCAGAATAAAGAGGCCATGCTGCTCATTTTCCTGTGAAGCACGAGGGTTTGCTTCATTCCTGGGTAATAAAGGACCAGAGTGAAGGCAAACACGATCACACAGGAAGCAACAGTTCCAACCATTTTAAACCTGAGGTCTAACATTTATGTGATGCTTATATTAAAAGATCAACTGAAACCACAGTCGCTCTAATTAGTTCTAACTGGCAGAGATTGAAACAGGAGTAAATAACGTCAGAGTGCTGCTGAAACACTTCCTGTGTGATCGAGCTGCTTCTACAACTCTGTATTTAAATGTCTGTGGTGATAATAACTAATGTTGAATGTTGAGAATATTCATGGTAATCAACTGAAAACAGGTAAGCGAGACAGTCAACACTTCTGTGTCTGCTTCTATTGAACCTAAACCTGTAGCGAGCCAAAGATCAACACTGGGAATGTACGATCGTCCAAAGTTTCTAAAAAAAATACTTGAGTGATCAACAACTTTGCTTTGGTGTTTAGAAACTACATCAGTTATAGTTCATTGCATGCCAGAATTGTGGTAGTCGACTCCCTTACCATTGAAATTCAACATTTGTTAATAATGAAATGAAACCAACAATAATAAATTAGCCACACAACACACAAAGCTTTTAATCTTGATAAAATCAACGGTAACGAAGATAGACGTTAACCTAAATAAGCTACTATGCTAGCCTGAACAACAAGAAGATACCAACAACATAAACTCAAATAACTTTAGCTAAAAGATCAGAACTTTAGTTGAAACAACATAATATTCGCGCTACATTAGTCATGACAATGCTAGCTTTTACAAAATAATGTAAGTCCAAACCAGATATTGTTTGCCTTAATAAGATAATATAGGTCTAAACAAGCCAATATGTTAGCAAAAACAAAATAGTATTAACTGTAGCGTTAGCCTAAACAAGGAATAGTTACCCACAAGTTAACCCAGCAATATGTTCGCCAAAATTGAATAACGTTAGCACGATGCTACCCGAAACAGAAGGATAATAGCTGTAAAGTTAGCCTAAACAACATCATGCTAACTATTACGTTAGCCTAAACAAAACAAAGGTTGCCAGTATGTTAGCCTTAACAAAACATTGGTCTAATCAAGCTAATGTTAGCCAATATGTTAGCCTAAACAAGAAAGCAACCTACTAGATTAGCCAAAACAAAACAATATTAGCGCTATATTAACCTTAGGAAGGCAATGTTGGTTTAAACAAGCTTACTGCTATGTTAGCCTAAATAAGAAAGTGACTACAACATTAGCTTTAACAAGAAACTGTTGGTTGAAACAAGTTAATATGTGCTGCTATGTTAGCCTAAATAAGAATGATACCTCTACATTAGCTAAAACAAAATACTATTAATGCTACATTAGCCTTCACAAGATAATATTGTTTTAAACAAGCTAATTTTTGCTGCTATGTTAGCTTAAATAAGAACATTCTTACTGCATTAGCTCAAATAAAACAATATAAGTGTCATTAGCCATAACAAGCTAATGTTTGTGCTTTGTTAGCCTTAATAAGAAAGTCACAACTACATTAGCTAAAATTAAATATTATTTGTGCTACATTAGCCTTAAGATAGTGTTGGTAAAAACAAGCTAATATTTGCTGCTATATTAGCCTAAATGAGAAAGCTAGCATTACATTAGCTACAACAATACAGTATTCATGCTACATTAGCTTCAACAAGATACTGTTGGAAAAAATAGCTAATATTTGCTGCTTTGTTAACCTAAATAATAAAAGAGTTACTACTGCATTAGCTAAAACCAAACAATATTAGTGCTACCTTAGCTTTAACAGGATACTGTTATAAATTAATGGGATAATGTTAGGCAATATGTTAGCCTAATATTGACTCTCTTTATTTTAGCATCCATTTGTTGCTAAAAATATACAAAAAACTATTATTAGAAAGACAATTCATGCACTACTTCTCAGTCTCTGGTATATTTCTGTAGCAGTTTTTCTTCTAAACTGCATTACGGGGGTCTAAAGGTGGGTTTAAAGGTGAGTCTAACTGTGTATAACCACCTGGACATCAGATAGTTTCTGCTGCTGGATGCTGATAAACGTAGAGGTGGAGGATCAGAGTGTTAGCGGTGACCTGGGAGGAATCAGAGCTGGTTAGTTGTGCTGGTAATGAGTGTTTGGAGCCGAGCCAGAGGCAGTAATGGAGCTCAGTGGATGAGGCTGGTGGTGGCTAACGCGGATCAATGCTGATAATGGGACTAGCACTGCTCTAATTGTTGTTGTTCAACCCGGATCAGGATGCTGCTGGAGATCAGCTGTTCCTGGGTTCAGCTGGTTTATTTGACTTTCTATTGATTCTATTATTACTTCTTTACCGGCATTCCTTGTATACATGCGTCTGATTGGTTTAAACATGGAGGTTTATGTGAATGTATTTGGATGAAAGTGTGACTCGTGACTAATGTTGGATGAATCTCTGCTGATCTGAAGCTAAAGCTGGAGGCTTCTTAATGTGGACGCTGAGTGTGTCGTGGGCATTAGATGGCGACTAAGTAAGAAGGCTTTATTCTGATTGGATCTGCAGCGTGATGATTTGATTGGATGATAAAGCAGATGAGGCCCTTTGATTGGATGGTGGGGGACCGTGCCAGATCTGCAGGATAATCAGCTTTGGGGCAGAGAGGCAGTGATTCCCGATATCATCATGTACATGCAGATAAACACAGCGGCTGGTTGGGAATTCTGGGTTTGGTTGTCTTTTAATGTCAGACTCAAATCAAGTTCTTCTCATTTTTTGTAAACCAATAACTTCCTGAGCCTCAACAGGCCACGATAGTGTTTTAAAATCAAAATACTTTTGACCCACTGAGCTGCAAGCAGACCTTTCTGTCTCATTTTTAAAGTCCTTCAGCTTTGTGGAACCAGAGCTACATGAAGAAGAACTCAGAGATGTCTTCTGTCAGTAGCGTCTCCTCAGATGTTTAAACTCTGAACTAATGTTGTTTCCTCATACTTCTGTGGAGGTTCTCAGCCATCCAGGGTCTGGTAGTCATAGGAACTTCAGGAGAAACCAACTGGAAGATCTGGAAGATGTTTGAAGAAATGTCTTCCAGATCTTCCAGTTGGTTTCTCCTGAAGTTCCTACGATCTCCTCATCCTGTAGATGTTTTTCTATCTCCATGTTTCCTCTCTACTCTGTTCATCATCAGTAGAAAGATGTTTCACCATGCTGGATGGATCTCCAACTACTAGCTCCTCTGTTCACGGTTTCTGAGCCATGCCACATTTATTTATTCATCCAGTAGCTTTGGTTTACTCTCGAGAAGTTTTTGCAGTTGATTTACTTTTTGAACAAGACTTGTTGCATAAAGTGATAATTTATCACAGTTTTGGGCTCAGATTTGGTTTTTACACATAGAATAAAGATGGAATCACACATGATTCAGTCGTCAGGAAGTTGTAAATCTGACTATTTTTTAAAGAACACCTTTTATACCTGCTGATGGTTTTTGGTATCAGAAGGATGAAACCAGTTTGATTAAATCTGAATTCTCAAACTGAGGACTTTTCCTACTGATGCACCATTTTATCAGACATTGCCGTATTTTTATTAATGACTTTCCTGGATCTGTGCATCTGTCTGAATCCAGCAGATCAGAGTTAAATGAACGTACTCAGATTAATGTTGTACTTTCAGGATCCATTTGTCTCTGCAGTAGCTTCAAATCCAGCTTTTCCTGCCGTGGATGAAGCTAAGTTAAGTTCACGGATTCCTGACATAAAGCGCTCCGAGTGCGTCTGAAAAGAGAAGCGAGATTTGGTTTTAATTTGTGCTCCAGATTAGAGGAGGCGGAGCCGCGACGGGCCCGAGATCCAGGCAGATTACCAGCTCCGGGCCGGTCTAATTCCTGCAGTAGTGATTAGGCTGAGGGCGTAATTATCTGCTCTGTTAGGGCGGCTTCCAGGGAACAGCTGCGTGTAGACGGATGTACATTTGTTAGCATGCAGCGGTGTGTAGCTGTTTGTGTGTCAGTGTTACATCCTCCCACTCTGCTGGCCCACTTCTGCCTCCATAGGATCCTCATCGCTGCTGTGTTCGGAGCCTACGGCAGCTCAGGAGGGACACATTCCTCACAACTTCAAAGGCAGCACATCTTTCCTGGGCAGGAACTAATTTTAGCGGCGCTATAATATAGGTCAACGGAATATCTATGAGTCGGAGAGAAAAAGATTAAACTGCAAGCTGGAAATGATGATAGCAGGAGGGAAGAAAAACATTGATGTTGAAGGAGAAATATCTGGAACCACATTTTATATCTGAATGAAAATAAAACAGAAGCCAAGAAAGACAGACCTGGAATGAATTAATGGATAAATTAATGGATTATAACATATTAGAGGGTTTTTATTTGTCAGTTTTCAAAATGGATTGAGGGATTTTTAACGTGTAAAAGCCTCTTAAAATGCACCAATTAACGAATTACTCCTTTAATATCTCACTGAAAACACTAATTACATCCCTATTAATGAGAATTATTAAATAATGCAGCCTCATATGGATTCAGAATTGAAATTCATCACGTAAATAAATAAATAATGAGACTGTGCATCATGTTCAGTTCTGATCTTATTTTCTCTATAACGCAGAAGAAGCTGGATATTAGCATGATGACATTAGCTGGTTAGCATCACAAAAAATTATTTCAGATCATCAAAAGCCATAGACCAGGATTTATTGAATATGTGGTGGGTTTTTACACATTATGTGATATATTTAGTTAAATTTAATAATCTGTTGCTATTTCTTGTCAGATTCAAGTCTACACATTATTTTTTGACATATTTAACCTCAAATAAATGTTATGTCGGTTTAATGTCTGGCCATTACAAGCACTGTAACAGCTGCTAATGCTAACTGAAGATGCTAAATTTATATTATATCAAAGACGACTTTAATTATTGTTACTGTCTTTTTAATTTCCCTATAGTAAATGCTAACTCTCCATCCTATATTAGCCTAAACAAAATAACATGAACCACTGTGTTAGCCTAACTTTAGCCAACGTTAGCTGCTGTTGGTTTAAACAAGTTAAAATTAGACGCTACGTTTGCCTTAACAAGATGTTAAATTAACCTAAACAACATAATATTAGCTACTGCATTAGCCTCAACCAGGTATTAGCTGCTACATTAGCCTAAATAGATAAACTTAGCCAATACATTGGCCTTAACTGCTATTTTAAACAAGATATTAGCTACTATGATAGCCTAAGCAACATGTTAACTGATGCATTAACCTCAACAAGATATCAGCTGCTGCATTAGCCTGAGCAAGCTAAAGTTAGCCAATACATTAGCCTTAACTACTATTTTAGACAAGATGTTAGCTACTATGATAGCCTAAGCAACATGTTAACTGATGCATTAACCTCAACAAGATATTAGCTGCTGCATTAGCCTAAACAAGATAAAATTAGCCAATATGTCAGCCTTAAATGCTATTCTGGACAATATATTTGCTACTATGATAGCCTAAACAACATATTAGCTACTGCATTAGCCTCAATAAGATAGTAGCTGCTACATTAGCCTAAACAAGATAAAATTAGCCAAGATGTTAGCCTTAAATGCTATTCTGGAAAATATATTTGCTACTATGATAGCCTAAACAACATATTAGCTACTGCATTAGCCTCAATAAGATAGTAGCTGCTACATTAGCCTAAACAAGATAAAATTAGCCAAGATGTTAGCCTTAACTGCTATTTTAAACAAGATATTAGCTACTATGATAGCCTAAACAAGTTGCTACATTAGCCTGAACAAAATAAAGTTACCCACAATGGAAACCTAAACCAAAGCAACTCATTTTTAGCCCATGTTAGCTTAAGCAAGGTAATATCAGGCTAACAGGATCATTTTACCCAATAGGTAAGAATAATCAGAATGAGTTAGCTGCTAAGTTAGCCTAAGCAAGATAGCGTTAGTCAATGTGGTAGACTTTAGATAAAGTTAGCTCCTGTGTTAGCCTAAACAAGTTAAACTTAGCTCCCACATAAGGTTAAGCTAACATAAGTCAAATTTTTTTTGTTGTAATTATTCAGGTTGAACAATACAAAGTCAAAATACGTGATTTGAATTATTTTTTTCAGATTTTAGATTAAAATCTAAATGGTTCTAATTCAGTTCTGTCCAGATGGATGTTTTGTGCTTCAGTAAAGTGAATTATAACAAAAACAGGATTTAAAAATTGAATATAAAAGTCCACAGAGATCTGAGTAAAACTGAATTCAGTTGCTGTGAAATGGTGTTTGATGCTCTCTAGGAGAGAGCACAGCAACTGAATTCAGTTTTATTCTAATAAATTGAAATATAAACTGTATTTTCAAACATACAGGTTGACTAATTCCAGTATTACTGATATAGATCCAGGTTCTAGTGGCCCATATTTCTTCTAGTTGAACATGATTTATTGTATTTTCTAGTTTAACCCTCTGGTGACTGAGCTGTAGCTTCTCTAATCTGCTGCTGGCTGATAAACAGAGCAGAGGGTCGTCATTATCGGGCCGTTGATGAGCTTATGCTGCCGCTGCTGATTCCAGAGTTTACATCAGCGGGGTTCTGGGGGGTGAAGATAAGGAGATTGGCTGCTAATCTCCTCTTCCTCATCTTCATTCTGCCCTTTCGCTCGTTCCTCAGTGTTTCGTCGCTGAGACGGCTGGCGATGAGGAGGCAGATAGAGGTGGAATGAGGAGACGGCTGGCGGTGAGGAGGGGGCTTCAGATGGATCAGAGCTCCTCCATGTGAGTTAGCAGAGCAGCAGCAGAAGCCCATCCCCCCTCAGCCGGTCCAGCTCCTCTTCAATCTCCTCTCAGAGCTGCTGCCTCGACCGGCCGGAGAGGATGTTGAGGATTCAGGAGGAGGCAGCGGCATCCTTCAGCCCTCAGGTTTAGCTCCAGCTGTAGATCAGAGACTGTAGATCAGCACAAAGCTAGACTCGTGGCCGTTTCTGCTTTTATTTCAGCTTCCAGATCTTGCTTGTGTCGCGGCTGCTTTGTCACATTTCCCTGTTGTTCCTGTCGCCTCCATCGGTCCCGTGCAGCCGAGCGAAGCGTCTCTCTGCTGATTCAAACCCGTCCTTCCTCCTCTCGTCTCCTCTGACCCTCCGGTTGGTCGCCTGCAGCGGCGGAGGCTTCCAGCTGAAGAGTGTTTGGATAATCCTCCTTCAGCGAGCGATAATCCAATCTGCTGCAGCCACAATAACAGAGATGATGATGGTGGTGGTGATGAAGAGGAGCAGGAGGAGAAGCGGGTTTTACTGTTCAGTGCTGCTCTGCTCTGGGAATAACTTTAGAGAATAATTACTAACCAGGACGAATGGAAGCGGCTGTCTGAGCAGCTTCTGGACGTGTTTTTTAATCACTACACCAGTTTGTGGGTTGATCTGAAGCAGACACAGAAGTGCTGGTCGAGACGTAAACATGAACTCCTGCTGGAGGAACCAGGTAGGTGGCAGCCGCTCTACCAGCAGCGTGTCCTTGATCCGGATGGCTGCAGGAATGATTAGCTGGTATCGACTGAGCGCTGGTGGTTTGTGTGCAGGAGGAGCAGGCGGCCAAGCTGAAGGCTGACAACATCCGAGTGGCTCTGGAGAAGATCAAGGAGGCTCAGGTGAAGAAGGTGAGTCCAGTCCTGGTTGGTCTTCAAACACCTAAAAACAGCAACAGGAGTCAGATTTAAATTCACCAAACACAGGAGGGAAAGTGAAAGTAAAGACCCTAAAATATCCATTATTGGACACATTTAAATAGCAGATACCAGAACAAATTACCTGCTTCATTCAGGATGTGGGGTGCTGTGTGTGTGTGTTTGTGTGTGTGTGTTTGTGTAGTGTGTGTGTGTGTGTTTGTATAGTGTGTGTGTGTGTGTGTGTTTGTATAGTGTGTGTGTGTGTGTGTTTGTGTAGTGTGTGTGTGTGTGTGTGTGTGTGTTTGTGTAGTGTGTGTGTGTGTGTCGTGTGTGTGTTTGTGTAGTGTGTGTGTGTGTGTGTGTAGTGTGTGTGTGTGTTTGTGTAGTGTGTGTGTGTGTTTGTGTAGTGTGTGTGTGTGTGTGTGTGTAGTGTGTGTGTGTGTTTGTGTAGTGTGTGTGTGTGTTTGTGTAGTGTGTGTGTGTGTGTGTTTGTGTAGTGTGTGTGTGTGTGTCGTGTGTGTGTTTGTGTAGTGTGTGTGTGTGTGTGTGTGTGTCTGGCACGTGTCCAGCGTTTTCTGGGTCAGGTCAGTGTAACTCCACACTGAGCGCTCCGGTCGATAACAGCTGGGGTCAAAACACACTAACACACAGTGACACACAAACAGACACACACAATAACACACTGCCACACACACACACAGAGACACACAGCACTCAACATAATGACCAGTGCAAGTTAAGTCTCAATCCCAGAGAGAGGAGAGTCGGGATTAACAACCTGGATTTACTACACACTGACTGCAGCTACCTGAGTGTGTGTGTGTGTGTGTGTGTGTGTGTGTGTGTGTGTGTGTGTGTGTGTGTGTGTGTGTGTGTGTGTGTGTGTGTGTGTGTGTGTGTGTGTGTTTGTTAAGTCGAGTCATCTCTGTGTTTATCCTCAACAACGCTCCAAAAAAGTGACAGTTTAAAGGATGTTGAAGAATAAAATGATCCAAATATAATAAAACACACAGATCATAAATACTCACATATATCCATATTTATAAAAGGTGAATAAGCACCTGAACATGTGTTATCTCAAAGCGATGCTGGTATTTATTTCTGCTGGGCTCCACCAGTAAAGTGAGGATCTATTGATCGACTGCAGGTTTCACTTCTAAGGTTCTCCTAAGAGCTTTCGTGGTTCTTGGCTGAGATGTTGTTCAGCTTCTTGGAGACATTTCAGTTCATCTCAGTGTCCTCATGTGATCCAAAATAACTCCATGACTCAGACGTTCTCTGCTGGTTCCTCATGTGGTTTAGGTCAGATTCAGGACTGGTTGTAGAGTCCGACTGGATGTTTAAAGATTTCAGACTGAAACCTGGTATTGTTTTTCAGACCTGGTATCAGCTCTGGTTTAGACTGTTTTCAGACTTGGGTTAGGACTGATTTGGGACCATTTTAGACAAGTTTCAAACCTGGTTTAGGTCTGACTCAGGACTGGTTTCTGGTCTGATTGGAGTCAGAGGACCTGGGACTGATTTAGGAACTTTTTGGACTGATTTGTAGCCTGTGATCAGACTGGTTCTGATTGGTTTCAGAACTAGTTAGAAGTAGTCTAGGACTTATTTTAACCTGGTTTCACACCTGGTATTGGACCTGATTTAGACTGGATTTAGGATTTAGATGCATTTAGACATGGTTTCTGACCCAGTGTAGATCAGTTTCAGTCCAGGTGTTTGACTGATTTAGGACCTTTTTGGACTTGGTTTCAGACCTGGTTTAGGTCTGATTTAGGACCTTTTTGGACTTGGTTTCAGACCTGGTTTAGGTCTGATTTAGGACCTTTTTGGACTTGGTTTCAGACCTGGTTTAGGTCTGATTTAGGACCTTTTTGGACTTGGTTTCAGACCTGGTTTAGGTCTGATTTAGGACCTTTTTGGACTTGGTCTAAAGTCTGTTTTTTGACCTGTTATTTGACTGGTTCCAGACCTGGTTTTGGAGCATCTTTGAGAAGAAAAAGCGAACTACAATCTAAAACACTGATTTGTATTTGTAATGGAGTATTTCTACATTACCGTATTGGTACTTTTACTTAAGTAAAGGATCTGAATACTTCTTCCAGCACCACAAACCACCACTTTCTTCAATTTCCCACCACAGGTAACCATAGAAACAGGATTTGGCTTCCTGCTACAGCTTAGTAAGATCCTGTACCATGTTATATAACTTTAGCTGGTACATGAAACCCCCAGTTTACTGCATGAGTACTGTAAATATAAAGTAAAAGTCCTGCTTTAGTTTGCATCATTAGTTCATCTGCTGAGACAGAAACATGTTTGTCCTCTGAGGACCAGTCTGGAGTTAGTTTCTCTCTGAAGAAGTGACAGTAAAGCAGCTTAAATACTCGATGCTCTCAGAGCGTTTCAGGGTCTTTTAGTTTGTTTTAATCTGAAGAGAACGTGACGTTTAAAGACGTCTCTAAGAAGCAGTTTGACGGCCATCAGTGAAACTCATCAGCTTCTCTCCTCCTCAGCTGGTGATTCGGGTCCATTTGTCAGACGAGAGCTCAAAGACGATGATGGTGGACGAGAGACAGACGGTCAGACAGGTGAGACGGATTCAGTGGTGTTAAAATGTGTTGTAGCTGTAGTATCAGTAGTAGTAATGCAGCCGCAGCAGCAGTTACGGTTGTGTTAAATGTTAGTATCAGTATTATTAGTGTTGATCTGACAGCGTCTCTGGTTCTGCAGGTTCTGGACAGTTTGCTGGAGAAATCTCACTGTGGATACAGTGCAGACTGGTCCCTGGTGGAAACCATCAACGAGCTGCAGATGGGTGAGTAACACACACACACACACGCACACACACACACAGGTTGCTGAATCACCATCATACAGTTACAAATAATAGAAACTCTTAACAGGACAAAAACTAAACCCACTCAGGTTAATGTTTTTCTGATCACATCTGTGAATTCTGTGCGACACAGTAATGATGTTATCGTGTTTGTGAAGGTTTTTACAGGATCAGTTCTAAACAAATCCTGGACTCCCTGTTGAACAGAGAGATGATCAAATCTGCTGTTTCACAAGGTGGATAAGAGACACTTTGTACTTTCTGAAACTGGAGAAAATGAAACATTGGGCACCTTTCTAGCAACATTATGGAGACTTAAGTAAACCCCTTCTGGAGCAGGATGAAACCCCCTCACTAGTCTAAAACACTGAAACGCAGCCTTTTCCTAACTGCTAAATTAAAGCACATCCTGTTTTGATTCATCTTATTATCTTATAGCTATAATTTAGAGCTTTAATAAGACAATAAAGACTAATTGTACAAACCAGCAGTGATGCAGGTGAAGTAGAGCTGCTGTAGAGATTTACTCTGAGCTGAGAAATGATTCAGACAGCAGATATTCACACACACACACACACTCCTCCCTGTGGGGTGTGTTGTGTGTTTTCAGCACACACTGTACTACAGGCTTCAGCTCCACTTAACTCTCTTTGACAGCAGGCTGTGTGTGTGTGTGTGTGTGTGTGTGTGTGTGTGTGTGTGTGTGTGTGTGTGTGTGTGTGTGTGTGTGTGTGTGTGTGTGTGTGTGTGTGTGTGTGTGTGTGTGTGTGTGTGTGTGTGTGTGTGTGTGTGTGTGTGTGCAGTGATGTGTGTGATCTAACCTACATCTTCAGGGCTTCTGTAGCAGCAGCAGAGTTATACAAGAGACTCTGTCTGACCTACAGCCTCCTCACTTATACCCAACACAGCTCTAACACAGCTTCAGCACAGCTCCAACACAGCTCTAACACAGCTCTAACACAGCTCTAACACAGCTCCAACACAGCTCCAACACAGCTCCACACAGCTCCAACACAGCTCCAACACAGCTCCAGCACAGCTCCACACAGCTCCAACACAGCTCCAACACAGCTCAACACAGCTCCAACACAGCTCCAACACAGCTCTAACACAGCTCCAACACAGCTCCAACACAGCTCTAACACAGCTCTAACACAGCTCCAACACAGCTCTAACACAGCTCCAACACAGCTCCAACACAGCTCCAACACAGCTCTAACACAGCTCTAACACAGCTCTAACACAGCTCTAACACAGCTCTAACACAGCTCCAACACAGCTCTAACACAGCTCTAACACAGCTCCAACACAGCTCCAACACAGCTCCAACACAGCTCCAACACAGCTCTAACACAGCTCCAACACAGCTCCAACACAGCTCTAACACAGCTCCAACACAGCTCCAACACAGCTCTAACACAGCTCAACACAGCTCCAACACAGCTCTAACACAGCTCCAACACAGCTCTAACACAGCTCCAACACAGCTCTAACACAGCTCCAACACAGCTCTAACACAGCTCCAACACAGCTCCAACACAGCTCTAACACAGCTCGCACAGCTCTAACACAGCTCCAACACAGCTCTAACACAGCTCCAACACAGCTCACACAGCTCTAACACAGCTTCACACAGTCCTCACAGTCCTCACTAGTCTACACAGCTCTCCACAGCTCCCAGTCCTCCCAGTCCTCCTAGTCCTCCCAGTCCTCCCAGTCCCCCCAGTCTTCCCAGTCCTCCCAGTCCTCCCAGTCTTCCCAGTCCTCCCAGTCCTCCCAGTCCTCCCAGTCCTCCCAGTCTTCCCAGTCCTCCCAGTCCTCCCAGTCTTCCCAGTCCTCCCAGTCTTCCCAGTCCTCCCAGTCCTCCAGCTCCCAGTCCTCCCAGTCCTCCAGTCTTCCCAGTCCTCCCAGTCCTCCCAGTCTCCAGTCTCCGGTCCTCCCAGTCCTCCCGAGTCCTTCCAGGTCCTCCCAGTCTTCCCAGTCCTCCCAGTCCTCCCAGTCCTCCCAGTCCTCCCAGTCCTCCCAGTCCTCCCAGTCCTCCCAGTCTTCCCAGTCCTCCCAGTCTTCCCAGTCCTCCCAGTCTTCCCAGTCTTCCCAGTCCTCCCGGTCCTCCCGGTCCTCTCGGTCCTCCCAGTCTTCCCAGTCCTCCCCCACCGGCAGCACCAGCCTCTCTGCTGTCAGACTGTATCCTTCAGCATGTCACCCGGATCTTTGATTTTGTCCAATAAGCACTAAAACCTGCCTATTGAAGGAGTTTTTCATGAACAGCGTCAGCTACATGATATATCAAACGGCAGCCTCCACACAGCATCATCTTGTAGAGCGATTAGCTTTGATTTGGAGTAAGTGTACATAAATCTTGTTCCTTTCATTTCATTTAAGGACTTTTTCCATTCCAGTCTGAATTAATTAGATTGTTGCTGTATTTAGAAGGTTCATTGATGGTTTCTGTTGCAGGAATTGAATTATAAGTCTTCTAAGATGTATTAAACAATGCTATTATCAAGAGAATTTAGACAAGTTAAAGCCAACGTCCAGCATCTTGGAAAAAATGCTGCCATTTTGAATTTTTGTGTCGGTGTTCAGTTTTTTGTAATAATTCCAGATTTGATGCTTGTGTGTCACTAAATCCAAGCAGATCGCTCTAAAAGATGAAGCTGTGTGAAAATAAATGAGATTATATATCAGAAATGGTGCCACCACTTTGAGAATGTGTGTTGCTACCATGAAAAATCATCTTTTAATGGACATTAATGGACATTCGGGCCTGTTTTGGTGCTTGAATGAAAAAGTAAAAGATTGTTTTAATATTTGCCATTTTCTGCTCCACAATGATTGAAAACAAAACTAATTTAGAAGTTTTGTGGGAAGAATACAGACTACAGCTATTTCCACTAATCGCAGGAGCTTCAGTAGAAATGAAATGGACTTCACTTGTAGGTTCTTGAAGACGTTTCACCTCTCATCCAGGATGAGAGGTGAAACTTCTTTAAGAACTTACGAGAGAAGTCCAGCTGGTTTCTACTGAAGCTCCTATGATCACCATGACCTGGATGACTGAGAATCTACACAAACGTGCTTCCACTGTTGAAATTAAAAGTGTAGAGACAAAAGTTCTGATTTGAAGTCGCTACAGGACACAGATGACCACAGTGTCTGTATCTAAAGTTATGTATCAGCCTATATGTTGATTTCCTGTCTGACTGTTTGCAGAGCGGATCTTCGAGGACCACGAGAACCTGGTGGAGAACCTGCTGAACTGGACCAGAGACAGCCAGAACCGCCTCATGTTCACCGAACGGATCGAGAAGTACGCTCTGTTCAAGAACCCACAGGTGAGACGTGACGGCAGCTACCTGGTCTCTGTCCAGGTGTGTTCCTACACTGCTAACCTGTCTGATGTCTGCTGCAGAACTACCTGCTGGGGCGGAAGGAGACGTGTGAGATGGCTGAGAGGAACAAAGAGGCTCTACTGGAGGTCAGTTTGTTTTAGCTAACGTTTAATACCGACGAGTTAAAAAGAACATTTCAGATCCACAGCGTGGTTCTTCAGGATAAATTACTTCTTTTTCATGTGTTGGAGGTTTCACACTGGAGATTTCTGTAGATGCAGTTTCAGACTACTAAAGTTTAACTCTGACTAATTACAAGTTTACTTCAGACATCTTTGAATTGGATTGTTGAATTAATGTTTAACTGATGAATGATGATGTGAAATCCCGTTGTAGATTTCAGTAATTAGAAGCTACATCTAGCAGCAGGCAGCTTGATTTTCAGACATACTACGACCCTGCAGCTGGAACAGCATATTTTAGCTGTTTTAGCCTAAATTCTAGTAAATTTAACCACAGATCTCTGATGAACGAAGCTCTGGTTCTTCATAAACTCCTCCTGATGAGCTCTTTATGTTTTCTAACCAACATTGTTTCCTTTACTGTCCAACATCCAATGACAGACCTCACAATAACTCATGACATTTGGGATATCTGCTGCTGTTATTCTGACCAGTCTAAGCTGAATCACAGAGATCTGTAGTTTTAAATGACGTTATAGAAATCAGGAACTGAATCCTGACTGGTCACGACGACGCTGCTGTGTTTAAGTCCAGAGAGTCAAACTCTTTTATTAACTGTTAGACTGCTTCTTCAAACACATCTTACGTAGACATTCCCTCCAGAGTCTTGGTAGCCAGTGTTGATATCTGAGCACATACACTTCTTCTGTTCTTCCATCTGACTGAAGAGATGATGAAGCTTCTTAGGTTTTTAATTCCAGGCTGGTTAAAGCTGTGTTTGTGTTTCAGGAGTGTTTCGGCGGCAGCTCGGTGTCGGTCCCTGAGATGGAGGGAGTGTTGTGGCTCAAAGAGGATGGAAAGAAGTCGTGGAAGAAGCGCTACTTCCTGCTGAGGGCTTCTGGCATCTACTACGTCCCAAAGGGCAAAGCAAAGGTAACGAAAGGAAGCCGAGAGGAGAAGCTGGAGTGTGTTTTTAGGTAAATAAACTGACGGTGTGTCTGTCCAGGCCTCCAGAGACCTGGTGTGTTTCCTCCAGCTGGACCACGTCAACGTCTACCTGGGACAGGACTACAAGAGCAAGTACAAGGCTCCTACAGACTACTGCATGGTGCTGAAGGTACTGCTGGAGTACTACTGTGTTGTAGTCTGTTACTGCCATCTAGTGGTCAGGGACGGTAAAGACACAGGTGGTTGTAGTAGTAATACTGCATGAATTTGTGTGTGCAGCACCCTCAGATCCAGAAGAAGTCGCAGTACATCAAGTATCTCTGCTGCGACGACGTCAGAACTCTTCAGCAGTGGATCAACAGTATTCGTATCGCCAAGGTAACGCCTGTCCTCCCTGAAACACAACATTCAGCAGCCTTAGAGGACTTCATTAATCTTCAGAGACATTAAGTTATTCAACAAAGGGGGAAACAATAAGACAACACAAAACATTAGGATATAAAGTGAAGGTAAGACAAAATAAGATGAATTAATGTTTTTATTTCGAACGTGAGAAAAATAGAACACAAAAACAAATCAAAATATTCAAAACAACAAGAAAACAAAGTAAAAAATAATTACCCAACATATCTGAAAAGGAGCAGGATGAAGAAAAGCTCATTTCCTCCGACCCATCAATCACTCACTACGCTACTCCCATCGTTTTTTATGTACATATTTACAAACAAAATAGTAAACAAATATTCAATAATCAGTGATATACCCGTTTCAAAGCCCCTCCTCCTCCTGTACCTCGTGAAAAGCATATTTTTGTACTGCTTTTTAAGATAATAAAAAGCAGTAAAAAATAGATAAAATAATGATATAGATTAATTTTTTAAAGAGTATATAGAAATGTGCAGGTGGCATAAGAAGGTACAGATAAGTTTACAGATATAATGAATGATTTTAGGATGTAAAGTGGTTTAATCAGCAGGTGAAGTGATGAAGTCCTTTTCTGATCTACCGGATGCATTGAAAAGTGTCAGTTTTCTTTATAAGCTAAGCTGCACACTTCCTACCATGCTCTACATTAAATTAGTGTGTACTGGGGGTGAAATGGTGCTGAACATTCCGTTTGGTTTGACCCTCAGTTTTAGAGTTTCTGGTAAAATACACAAATAATAACAGTCAATTTTAGAAAACATTCAGGTTCCTAATTGGCCATAATTCAAATGCATGACTTTAATCTTATTTCTTTGTTGGCCTGTTGTTTCAAATGTGCTAAATATTTAACAGCAGTGACTTGACTTCATTCTTTCAGGCTCTCAGCTGCTGTGAATAACATAATTAAGTAACGCTGCCTTACTGCCAACACTGAGGAAATGTTGTTTGAATAACCTTTATTTAAACTGTCAGTGGACAAAAACCAAACTGAAATATTCTAAACATCAAACATACAGTTTCAGTCCAACTGTGCTTAAGGGGAAAGTTTAGTGTCTTCAGCAGTAAACCGCAAACAACCTGCATGAAATGTTTTTATCCACCTAAAGAAATCCATATCAGTGTAAGTTGATGCTATATTTGGAGTAGTTGCAGTGCTTATAATGTTTTTCAGGAAAGATACTGATTATTAGTGATCAAGGAGACTGGAAACATATATATTTAACATCTTAAAGTAGAATCACAAAAAGTGCAAAACAAAACTTTGTTAAAATACATTTATTTAGATGCTTAATGAACTTCTACCTTTCAGTGCTGATAGTTTAATTCATTCAGACACAGACAGCTGAATCAGAGCCTAAATAGTGCTTTTTTAAATATTAATATCTTTTGAATTAAAAGGAAGAGATCCACCAATGGATCAACCTCTACTTTACCTCACTGACAGTCTTTCTATCAGGACTGAAGCTGTTATTTTGCTCTTTTCAAAGCCACCAGACTCGATCGACTGAAACAGTAATTTTACCTCCAGGATTTGCTGCTCTGTTAAACGTCTCTTAGTTCTGATCCAAACTAACCGATCAGAGCAGTAACTCCTGTATTCTGTGGAGTAAATACCTGATTTTTGTCAGTTTTGTTGGGTGTGTTTGAGCATAGAGGGATGTAATGACTTCAGTTCCCCGTTGTAAAAAGATAAAGTAGTACAGCGAGCATCTTTTAAGGAGACTAAAATACATTTTGCTGATTCAGTATGTTGCTTCCTGTCTGTCCATCTACTCTCAGTAAATCCACTGATTATTGATCTCTACCTTCAAAAGAACCAAACTTTAAGTCGTCTTTGTCCTGCAGTGAAATCTGATAAACCTTTCATGTGTTCCTCAGTACGGGAAGCAGCTCTACACCAACTTCCAGGAGGCCATGAGGAGGTCGGAGGCAGCCTACGACTGGTCTTCCCTTTCTTCTTCCTCCATCAAGTCGGGATCCAGTTCATCCAGCCTTCCAGGTCCGTCAGCTCTGGTCAAAGCACAGTTAGACTAAATTATTAACGCTTCAGGACACATTTAACAACAGAGTTTACTGAAGGTGTGGACCATCTCCTCTGGGTAGTGATGTTTGGTGTAGATGGGTTCTTCCACTCCTCTGTCCAGAACGTGTGCATAGTTGTCCTCCACAGGTCTCGTCCACAGAGATCTGGTGTTAATTGAAGATCTTCCTACAACATAACATACAACAGTGTTTGTTCTGTTGATGGTTCTGACCCAGATGTCATCCAAATACCTGAACCAGTAGGGTTAGGGTTAGAATCATATGAGTTCTGTCCTGTAGCAGTCGCTTCCTTGCTGCTCTCAGAGTGAAGAGAAATTGTAGTGTTTCATGGTTTCATCCAGTCCAGCTTTAATTTTCTAACCTTTAGTAAAACCCTGGAGGTTCTGATGTGGATGTTGGAGACCAGAGGAGTTAGAATCATAGTGTTTGGAAGAGTTGAAGTCTTCTGATGAATGAGGATCCTTCCCGGTGAATCTTGTCAAGTCCATAAATGCAAATGAAGCTTTCAAAAGGAACATAGTGATCAGTCAGTGGCAGATTATTACCTCCTTGTTCTAGCAGCTGGTAGGATCTCACCTCAGTAGATGGTTGGACCAGAGGAGAAATGAAGAATGCAAGCTGTCAGTTGTCTCATTAAGGTCGATCCTTAGCAAGAACAGAACTCGGACCAAAGCAACACGGTTATTATTAATCAGTAAGTTTCTTTCTTTCTACCTCTGATAATGTTCAACCCAGAGTTCAGACACCAGTTTATTCCAGGAGGACTGTTAGGAACAAATTGAACCACAACATCAACAATCAAGATAATAAAAAGCAAGTATTGCATTATGTAGCGATGGCTGAATAAATTGGAGTAAACACAAGTACTTAAATGCCTCATCAACTTCAACCCTCCTCCATTTAATAAAATAAAGTCTTAACTCTAGGTTGAACTTTGGTGGTAAAAGCTTGGTCTAAATTTCTTTAACTGTTAATATGTCAGTGAATAAAAGTTGAACTGATCTCTAAAAGGCATGAAGTTAAAGATAGTACGTTAGATTTGACAAGGAAATCTCATTTTTTGGCCTCCTCAGATTAAATATGACTTTGCTGAAAGGAGAGTTGAACTGGTACTTTTCAGTGGACGTGAAGGATGGACATATGGAAAGATAGCAGATGGATTTAATGCACGTCATCCAAAGAGGATCCCACTTGGCTTTTCCATGGTGGTGAAGGTGGTTAAAAAAGTTAAAGAAATGGGCAGTGTCATGGACAAACCCCGTTCTGGACGACTAAATGTTTCAGATGAAGCTAAAGGACTGATCTAAAATTCATGCTTGCCCCCAAAAATCACTTCCCTAACCCTAACTCTACTAAACCTACTCTGACCCTACCTAACCCTACTACACCTACCCTAACTCTACTACACCCAGCCTAACCCTACTACACCTACCCTAACCCTACTACACCTACCCTAACTCTACTACACCCAGCCTAACTCTACTACACCTACCCTAACTCTACTACACCTACCCTAACTCTACTACACCCAGCCTAACTCTACTACACCTACCCTAACTCTACTACACCTACCCTAACTCTACTACACCTACCCTAACTCTACTACACTTACCCTACCTCTACTACACCTACCCTACCTCTACTACACCTACCCTAACCCTACTACACCTACCCTAACTCTACTACACCTACCCTAACCCTACTACACCTACCCTAACCCTACTACACCTACCCTAACCCTACTACACTTACCCTAACTCTACTACACCTACCCTACCTCTACTACACCTACCCTACCTCTACTACACCTACCCTACCTCTACTACACCTACCCTACCTCTACTACACCTACCCTAACCCTACTACACCTACCCTACCTCTACTACACCTACCCTACCTCTACTACACCTACCCTAACCCTACTACACCTACCCTAACCCTACTAAACCTACCCTACTAACCCTAACCCCACCTTTCCATATGTCCATCTTTCACGTCCATTGAGAAGTTCCAGTTCAAGTCTTTCTTCTTTCAACAAAGCCATATCTGATCTGTGAGATTTCCTGTGTCTAGACTTTAGGGACACCCTGTACAGTTTTAGAGGAAGAAAGGTCATCACTATGTAAACATTCTAAGAGCTCCCTGACCTTAATTTGCTTGTTGAGGCTGTGGTTCGTTCACATTTCAAAGCTGTATGAATATTTGCCTCCTCAAATCTCCTTCCAACAACCTGCCGCTGTGGGCTCCTTTAAACAGCTGCTCTGAACTTTACAATCAGCGATGCCCACACACTAAACATTTGTTCGTTTCCTTTTTAATTTTGAAACTATAAAACAGGGTCTTGAACTTTATGACTTTTCAAAATCAGATACTCTTCACTCACTTTACCATTGACAAAGTTTTCCAGACCACTGAATGGATGTTATGGGAGGTAGAAACCAACGTACTGATCATGAACAGCAGTCCGTGTGGCTGAAGTGACGTCCTAATGAGAACTGACAGACTGTGTTTCCACTGGACCAAATAAATGCAATCAACTGTTTCACTGCCAGTTACAAAAAGCATCGCAGCTTAAATAACGAGGCTAAAACTCTTTCACAGTTAGCATCATCACCAGTCTACAAGTTAATCAGAACTCACCGCTTCACCCTGCAGAGTCTCAGTCCAACCACTCCAGCCAATCGGACAGCGGCGTGTCAGAGATGACATCATCAGGCCACACCCGCTCGCAGAGTGTTGTCAGCTCCATTTTCTCTGACGCCTGGAGGAGAGGAACACAAGGAGAGGTGAGGACACATAAAAAAACCCAGTCCTTTCCTGTATCATCCCTGTGTTCCTGTGGACTACATTTCCCATGTTTCCCTCTGCTTTCCTGCCAGCGGTCAAAGGTGAAGGGCCGTATGCCGGTTCCTCTTTGTGCAGGAGGAGGAGGAAGTGGAGGTTAGACAGGAAGTGATGTAACAGGCATGTTGACAGTTTGGCTGCAGACTTTAAAACACTGAGCGGTCTGTGTTTGGTTTTATTACAGAAACTGAACTGGGAGGTGAAGCTGAAAGAAGCTTATTTAGATACATGATAGAAGTCTACAGGTTTCTGTATGGAGTTAATAACGGACTACATCTCGATTAAAATCACAATTTCATGTCTCTATGATCTAAACTTATTTATGCAATCTCTTGGCGGCTTTACAAAGAGTGACAGAAATCAATAAATAAAGTTTTATGCAGTAAAAATGACATTAAGCAGCTGAACATAAAGACTTAGATTCATACAAACCTTCATCTGATCAGCTACACATTCATAGAAGTTCTGATTAAACTTCACTCTGTAGAATAAACAGATACATTTTTAGTCTTGGTTTAGTGATATTACAGGTTTAAAGATTGGATCTTGCTTTATAACGTTCTAAGGTGAATTAAACATTTAATCTAAACTGGTGGATATTACAGATAGAATCAGGTGAACTGGTGGCTGATTATTAGAAGGTCAGAAATAAATCATGCTTCAGTTTTATCTACATGATGATCACTGCGTCTGGGTTTATTCTCTCCCTGATTTTAAATTCCTGCAGCTGAACTGTTGGTTTTCTCTCTAACCTTGTGGTGTGATGAATGTTCTAACCAACAAACGTTTAACCTGCAACTGCTTGGACTCATTTTGACAGTTTCCAACACATTAAATGCACTTTATTAACCAACTATTAGACTGTGTTTGGTTTGACTTAATCTGAAACCAATAAAGGTTAATTTAATTTGAGTTGTTGATGCTTGATGGCACTAAAGACCTGCCAGCTGGACTCAGAGAGCTTTAAACATCTACTTCCTCAACCAAACCTGATTTATCTGTGAAAACAAGCAGCAGTTTGATGACATCCGTCTATAATCTGACTCTCAGAGGAATAAAACATCATAATGTTCTGTTGTACTGTTTGAAGAGGAAACAAAAGACCATGTGGTTTTGTTCCAGAGGTTTAAACCTGAAACTGTAGTTTCCTGAAGTAGCGATGGAGCAACAACTTCCTGTAGTTTAGAATCAGCAGTTAGAACTACAACTGTAGGTCATCATTAGGGAAGTTACTGAAAATGCAGATAAACAGAGACTATTGTTGAAGTCTGCATTTTGTTATATTAAGTTAAAAGTCATTCAAATCACCTGGTGTTTCTTTATTCTGTTCTGTAAGTTCCTAATAAGTCTGATTCTTTATTTTGATGTGACAGTTTTATGTTCTGACTACAGATTATTGGAGCTTTCTGGTCTCTTTATTGAGTCAGCACTGCAGTCCTGAAGTCACTTTGAATTATTTTAGTGAAACGTTACAAAGACAATTTGATCATTTCATGTTAACGAGGATTTTTTGTTCTCTTCATTCACATGTGAGCTGAAAACTAAACCACTGACTGGTCCAGACTCAGTTTTCAGTCAGACTCAAGAGTCTTAAACAACTGTTGGATGATCTAAGCTACAAGTTTATTTTCTTGTCTTGATATTATTTATGCTGCTAAATGAAAAATCCTGATCCGCTGAGTTAAATCTAACAGTTTGTAAACACAGTTTGAATCAGTTTCTTTCTGAGAAGTGTTTCGAGGTTAGATTGTACCTGTGAGCTGTGTGTCGTTTAAACAGACGTCTAGCTCACCTGGAGGACAGGTGAAGCTGTTGGAGCATCCAGCTGTCCTCCAGGTCACAGCTCCTGGAAACACATTTATTCATGAACACTGCACTTTAAACAACAACGTTCCAGCTTCAGCTAATGAGAAATGTTCACTGATAAAATACATGGAGTGTTTCAGACCAAATCTGCATCAACATGTCACTGGTTGGTATTATTCTATTAAATCAGGTTGAACCAGTGGAGATCAGATGTTCACATCAATGAAGCGAGAAGGTTTCAGGACTCCAGCTGCTTTATTTCTACAGTTAGGACTTCAAACATGAAATCAACACCATCCACCTTCTTTCAGAATATTTCAGTCCACCTGACGTGACGTCTGAGCCCAGAGTTCATCAACGAAACCAGAAGTCAACCCTTTCAAACAGTTAAATGATGAGTGATGGAACCGTCTTCATTTATGGCCAATATAGTCCAAACTGATGAAGACCTCAGACAGTTTTAGCCTCCAGGGTTCTGATCCGGTTTGCTGTTTGGTTTCCTGCACCTTGTTGTGTAGTTTATTATTAGTTGTTGTTGTGGTCATCATCAGTAACTGTGTGTCTCCTCTACAGATGATGAGGATGGACCCTATCAGTCGGCCCATCCCGGTCCAGATCCCGTCCCTGTCCCCCCAGCCTCCTCCTCAGACTCCCCCCTCCAGGAGCAGCTACACCGACGGCCTCCTCCCCTCTGATGACTCCTCCCCCTCCCCTCCCTCCCCCCCTCCCCCTCCTCCTCCGCCCCCCCTATCCAGCGTGGCCCACCAGCCGGCGCCCCCTGCCTCCTACGTGAAGTACAGCACCCTGGCCCGGCTGCAGAGCCAGAGCCAGAGCCAGTCCAGGACCCAGCAGGCCGGTACCGCCCCCCCCTCCAACTACAACACCCTCCCGGCCGCCTACAGCACCTCCCCTGCTCTGCCCCCGTCTCCTCCTCCTCCTCCCCCCCCCACAGCTCCGGCTCCTGGTTCTGCCATGGCTGCGTTGAAGTTCGGTCCGTCCAGCCCCTCGGCCCTCCCCCCTCCTCCCCCTCTGGAGGAGGACATGCAGGAGCCGTCCTATCTGCCTCCTCCTCCACCTGAGAGCCTGGAGGCCAATGGGCTGCCTCCTCCTCCCCCTCCAGAGCCCAGCTCCTGCCCTCCTCTGTCCAACACCGGCCTGCAGCACTTCCTGTCCCAGAAGTTTCCCAACATGGTGTATGACTTCAGCCAGGGCCCTGATGAAGACTCTCCTCCTCCTCCTCCTCCTCCTCCTCCTCCTGGAGCTGAACTCTCTCCTCCGACCTCCCTGCAGGTCCTCCGGCCTCTGTCCCCCAACGCTCCTCCTCCTGCACCTCCTAAGACCTTCACTGGTGGCTTTCCTCCTCAGACTGCTCCCAAACCTTCCGGTCCTTCCTCCCTCCCCCTCGCCCTCTCCCCCGTCTCCCCCACTCAGCCCCAGATTGGACACGGTCCCTTTAAGAAGCAGCAGAGCTTCTCCACAGGACACTCCCCCAACCAGCCTCCCCCCACCCTGCCCAAGCAGCACAGCCTCTCCTCCAAGAACCTGGCCGTCTCTCCTTCCTCCTCCTCCTCCTCCGTCTCCATCGCGGCCGCTACCTCCTCATTGGTCAAACAGATCGTCAATCAGTTCCCAGGAAACTCCGCCTCTTCCTCTCTGCCCGCCTCCAACTCCATGGAGGGCTCCAAGTTCTCGGCTCCTCAGTCTCCTCCGGCGGTTAAAGCCAAACCAAAGTGGCAGCCGGGAGGAGTGGTAGCTCCTCAGTCTCCAGAGTTCCCTCCACCTCCTCCTGACAGCTCCCTGGGAGACTTCCCTCCTCCCCCCTCCTCCAAGACGGGCTCCCCCGTCAAGAAGTCGCCTTCCACCTCCTCCACAGGATCCACCAAGAGGGGTCCTCCACCGACCCCCCAGAGAGCCTCCTCCATCCGGGAGGCCCAGGAGGAGAGGCCCAAGAAGGTGGAGAGTCTGGTCAGTAAGTTTGGCCAGGCTCCTCAGACCGGCACCTCCTCCAGCTCCTCCTCCGCCACCGGCTCTCCTTCCAAAGACTCCTCCCTTCCTGCTCCGCTGCCGAAGCCGGGGAAGCTGAACCTGGCCAACCTCCCTCTGGCTCTGCAGGGCCTCCAGGGGCAGCACCACCAGCCAGACTTCCCCTCCCCTCCTCCCCCACCTCCCCCCTCCCAGCCTCCTCACCTGGACTCCTCACCCGACTACTTCCCTCCTCCCCCCAGTGACTTTGAGCTCTTCCCTCCCCCTCCTCACCCGTCAGAGTTCCACCACCCCCCGAAGGTTGCCGTGGTGAACCCCCAGCCCCAGATGCCTCCTCCTCAGCAGCCGGCCTCCTCTTTGTCGTCGTCGTCATGGAAACAAGGCTCTCTGAAGAAGGGGGCGGTGGCTCCTCCCACGCTGAGCCGGAGGACCAGCAACACGGGTCAATACGACACCACCACCTCCATGCCTCTCTCGCCGCCGCCGCTGTCTCAGACTCCGCCTCCCTCCCTGACCTCCTCCTCCCCCGTCCCCCCCACCTCCCCCAAGTCGGCCGGACCGGGCTCGCTGACGCTGAAGCCCCACTTCCTGGAAGACCTCAACCGCACCCTGAAGAGGAAGTCGGTGTCTCGCCACGGCTCGCTGACCTCCTCCCACCTCATCACCTCCTCTAAGATGGAGCCGGTGGGCACCATGGACGACATGGCGCTCCTCCCTCCTCCTCCCCCGGAGCTCCTGCAGCAGCAGCAGGGCGTCCGAGGACACTCCCACACTCTGTCCCGCCACCATTCGCACTCCCAGTCCGCCAAACACGCCAACATCTCAGGCTATGCAACGCTGCGGCGAGGCCCGCCTCCCGCTCCTCCGAAACGGGACCAAAGCACCAAACTGACCAGTGATTGGTGAAGCAGAGACACTGGGCGGAGCCTAAGCAAGCGAACTGACCAATGAGGTCTTAGAGAAGAAATAATCAGTGTGTGTCTTGACTTGTCCGTCTCTCCTCGTCCTAAACCATCCTGGATACCGAGCAAGTAGCAAGCCGTGTTTCCTCCTCAGATTATGATTGTTGATATTAACCTCATTATTCCTATCATTACATACATGTTTAACCCAACGACATGAGTAGAATATATATATGTACATATATATCTGTATACAAGCAAGCCAGAAAATCACCTATCGAGCTTTTTTCACAACGTCTGTGCAGCTTTGCATTGAAATATACAAAAGACGAGACTTGAACGACGACGGCAACAGAGACACTTTGCTGCAAACTACCAGGTACTGCATGGAGCCGCCGATCACGGAAGGAACACGCAAGGAACACGCAAGGAACATGGGACGTGAAAGTGGATGTATAGAAGTATGTGTTGTGAACCTGGGGGGGCATCGCCATTTATTTCAGACTTTTTTTGTGTGTGTTTTTATATAAGATTATTTAATACTGGAAAGATATTGTTATTATAATTATTTTAAATTTGAAGGAGAGTCAGAGGGTGTGTTTTCTCTAGAAGCAGCTCATTCCTGAGTGTTTATTTGGATCATTGTTTTCATCTGAGGGTGCTTCTTTAGCGTTAGAGCTTCATGGCTGATTGGTTGGTCAGATTTAATGATTAAATGCAAGGATTGAACAAACACTTCAGTCAGGCTGCGCTCAGATTACAGGAATCCATTATTACTCCAGAGCAGGAGAGTCCAACTCATCTTAGTTCCACATCCAGTCCAGTCTGATCTCCAGTGGACCAGTAAAACCACAGCATAGTAACCTAGAAATAACCACAACTCTGAATGGTTCCTTTGTTTTAGTGCAGAAAAGTACATTCTGAAAATGTTCACATTTAATTCATGATCTTTTTCCAAAACTTCATGAACAACCTGAAATTTCTGAAGAAAAACTGAAATTCCAGCAACATTTCAGCCTCAGTTCATCATTTCCACATCACAACTTCCAGATCACAGTGTCGACAAAGCAACACAACATTTAGTCACCTGGAACTGAACCAGAGAGGATTTACTGGAGGATCACAACCACAAAAGTCAGACAAAAAACCAACAAAAACTACACAAAATATGACAAAAATCAGATGCAAATGACACAAAAACAACAAAACAAGACACAAAACAAAAAAATAAGACAAACTACACAACAAAAAGAGACAAAACATTTGGCAAAAAAGTCACAAAGCAACAAAAAATTACACAAATGACACAAGACAAAAAATGACAAAAGCAAGAAACAAAACAACAAAAAAGTAGACTAACAACACAAGCGAGACAAAAAAAACGACAAAAACGATACAAAACATCTAATAAAGCGAAACACAAAATGACAAAAATAAGACAAAAAACAAGCGAGACAAAAAGGAAACACAAAATGACAAAAACACAAGACAAATGACAAAAGTCAGACAAAAAAAGACAAAAACGAGACAAAATATTACAAAAACGAGACACAAAATGACAAAAGAACAATGAACAATCTAGTATTTTACTTTCTGATCCAAACAACTTGTCATGGTCTAGAAATTGTTTTAAATTTATAGTTTTAACTAATTTACAATCTGCAGTTAATGTCTTCTCTGGAATTTTTACACTTTGAGGACCGGATTGGACCCTCTGGAGGACCGCTTTTGGCCCACGGGCCTCATGTTGGACACCCCTGATCAAGAGGGAAGTTCACATGAGTTCATGTCTTCCCTTCTCCTGATGAAGTTTCTGGTATTTCCAGCTGTTCCACATTTAAAAGATGAATTTCAGGTTTCTCTTCTCTGAACTGGAAGCAGAACCTCCTTTAATCTGAGCTCAGCCTTCGGTTGGTTCCTCACATTTCACTGACAGACGTCGTTAAACACCTCGTTCAGCTGATCAGCTTCATCCGACGCCGTTTTTCTAGTGAATGAATCAGTCACATGTTTGTCGTTGTAGCGGCTGGTCGGTCACTTCCTGACTCGGTGTCTGTCGATGGGAACAAGTGCCTGAAAAACAAGACAAGTGTCGGAACATGAGACCCAGAAACACTCGACTGTCCTTTAACATGTCTGACGTTCTGACGTTTTAATTCACCCGCAGGTTCTTTAGCCAGAAACAAATCAATCTAGGAGGGAAAAGAAGCTCAGAGTAGCAGGCTTAGAGGACTAAAGCCTTAATTTCACATCTTCAGAACCTACTGGGAAGCAAATTGTAAACATGGCAAGAAAAATGAACAGAGAAAACACAAATTAGTGTCGTTTCAATCAACTGTTTGGAGTGAATAAGCTCTGCTGCAGTGCTAACCAAGTGGAAAACTAAATCAGCTGTTTGTTTGTCTTAACCCTCCTGTTGTCCTCATTTACAGGCACCAAAAAATACAAAAATTCAGCAAAAAAATTTCCCAAATTGCTGAAAGTTTGCAAAACCTTCAGGAAGAAAATTCCAGTAATTCCTTTAGTTTCACTTAAATTTTTTAATTAAAATAAATAAATAAATAAAAAATTGGCAAGAAAATTCTTGTAAATATGTTTCGAAAAATTTTCCCAAAAATCCTAAAAATACCTAAAATGATTCCATATATATCAGTAAAACTTCTAATATTTTCTGTAAGAACATTCACATAAAAATCAACCAAAATCCAGCAAAATTCACTGGATTTTGGTTGATTTTTATGTGAATGTTCTTAAGAAATTTCTTTTTTTCCACCAAAAATGTTCAAAGATTTCCCAAAACTGTTGAAAATGTGGACAGCAGAAGTTTCACTGTAAAAATATACTTTTTTCCACATTTTCAAACTTTCAAACAATTTTGACCCGCAGGACGACACGAGGGTTAAAGAAGAGGAAGAACAAAACGAAGCTTCGTCCATCTACATTGAAGTAATTATTCCTTCATGTCAGCTGTTTATAACAAACAGCTGATCAGTCAGAACTTCTTCAGAAAAGCTGTTTCCATTTTACAGGAAGCTCATTTCCAGTGAATCTGAGGAAGTTTGTTTGAATTATTTCGTTTCCGTAAACCTTTTCTGATGCCATACTTCAAAATGTGCATAAAAT
Source organism: Amphiprion clarkii (assembly GCA_027123335.1). Taxonomy (NCBI): domain Eukaryota; kingdom Metazoa; phylum Chordata; class Actinopteri; family Pomacentridae; genus Amphiprion; species Amphiprion clarkii. The sequence goes on from CM049576.1 coordinate 7,551,709, forward strand.
AGATCTATTGAAACACGACCAGAGAGTCGAGTCTAAGATCCTAAAAGACTAAACTAGACCTCAGTCAGCTACTTGGGTCTGTTTGTGTTTCACCTCCGTAAACTTCAGCCTCCTCCACTGTGATTTTACTCTGACAAACCAAACTACGACACATTCTGCCACATTTTACGTGATATATGAAGCTGAAATGTTCTGTTGAAAGTGATTTAAACAGAAAACTTCATATTTACTGGTTTTATGATGATAAACTCAGAACATTGACAACTGTTTGGACAAAATGGTGATTTTGGTATTTTTCTCGACTTTGACACACTAAGTGCTAAATTCCCAGAATAAAAATAAAGAGCGCTCCTGAAAAAGCTGAGCTGGTGCCAGGAGGCAGATTTAAAGACAGACGCTAATGGAGTCTGTGTGAATTAGCTTTAGTTAGCTCCTCCAGCTGGTCGGTGAGTTAGATTAGAAACCAGCTAGTTAGTCTGCTGCTCCATCCAAACAGCTGAGTCCAGATCAGCTGATTAAAGCTTTTTTAAATACATTTTCTGATCGTGGTTTTTTTATACGACTGTATTTTAAGTGCAGCTGAACCTCGGTCTGTTTCTACCTTCCTGTTTTTATCTTCCTGGGTTTAGATTCTCTGCATGACAGCGGTGCAACAGCACACATGCCAAAAACGTAACACGACTGCCCCAGCTTTGATTTTTTTAAGTGCAATCATATCTGTCTTTGAGGTTCATTTCTGATGTGTAGTTAGAAGATGGTTTCAGTTAGTTTGAACATCAAATCTGTTGTGTGATGCTCAGTCCTTCCTCTGCCCTGCAGGAGAACGCTCATCACGGTGGATTTCAGAGCAACGTTCAGTTTGAAACTGGTCAATGTCTTGAAATGTCTTGCTCAAGGACGCCGGCAGAGCACATGGCTGTTATTGGTGTCAAACCTGCTGTTGCATTTAAATAAAGGAGAGAAATGAGTCAAACCTGAGTGCAGAGTTTTTACAAATTTGATGGTTTCTGGGTCAAATGTTTGTGACCCGGAGAGGTAGAACATCAGACTGTCGGTTCAAATCTTTATGAATGTGACGATACATCAGAAATATCACAAATTGCCATTAGAGGTGCAACATGAATCTAGTTCAGCTTTCTTTACATCGGCTGGTTTGACAAAACCTGAATGTACAATCAGATAACAGGTCGTTATCAGCTTTTCTGGTTAACCAGGTTTCCTGCTTCATTTTCTGCACAAAACACACCAATGACATGCCGTCTATTTCCATGAAGAGGAACAGTTTGTTATAATGGAGAGCTGTGAGGAATATAAAGAATTATTACGGCAAAAAAACTAAACTGTTACTCCAAACAAGGCTAATAGAAAACTGTTTATAAGTTAATATGTTTATTTAATTGAAATACAAGGTGTTTTTCCTTTTCACGATCAAAAAGGAATATACGAAATTTTAGAAATGCTTTGATTTTCATTTTATATTTAGAATAACACTGACTTCTTGGTAAATGTCCACGTATTTTGGGTGGAATATACCAATAAGCCCAATGTTCAAGGGTTCTTCTGGGAATATGCCACTAAACCAACCTTTTAGGTAAATGTTCCAGGATGTTAGGTAGAATATACCATCAGATCAACCTTTTAGATCTACATTGGAAGATTTTAGAGTAGAATATTACTCCAAACCATCCTTTAGGTCTACATTTAAGGTGGAATGCTCCTTTACACCAAGATTTTTTGGTCTACATTGGAGGGTTTTAGGTGGAATTTTCTTCCAAACCGTCTTTTAGTCTACATTTAAGGATGTTTAGGATGGTATATTCTTCCAAACCAACTTCTCAGGTCTACATTTCAGGTGGAATATTCCTCCACACTAACTTTTTTGGTCTACACTGAAGGATCTTTTCTAAACCACCCTTTGGGGTCTATATTTGAGGTTTTAGGTGGAATATTCCTTTTAACCAGCCCCTCAGGTCTCTGAGGATTTTGGATGGAATACTCGGTAAAACCAACATTTTAGGTGCATGTCCAAGGATTTTTGGTGGAATGTTCCTTTAAGGTGGATGTTTGAGGACCTTGTAGGTGGAATACTTCCTGAAACCAACCTTTTAGGTCAACATTCAAAGATTTAAGGTGGAATATTCCTTTAAACCAACCTAAATTTCATGTTTTGATCATTATCAAGTGAGAAACCTCAATCCAGACTCCTCATAATGACGTTTGAGATTCATGCTGCTGTTATTTGTTTAGTCCAGACTAAATGACAGAAATCCACAACTGTAATTTTATTTCAGGACTCAGTTATTAAATGTCAAAACAATCCATGTGACTCTAAAAACTCAACAGCTTTAAGATTAAACTCTCCACAAGGATCCAAAATAAGTTGGACTTCTACATGAGAGCTTTAATTATTCTTCATCTACTTCCTGAAAAATTTGGTCAATAAAAAAGACAAAAACTAATACTAAAGACAGACTGTGATTTTTCTGCTCACATGTTATGTTGTTGTAAACTTCCTCTTTAAAATAAATAGCTGTCTAACCCCCTGGAAACCAGCGTTTGTCCTGTTTTTGTGTTGCTCCTCACCTACTTCAGACAGCCGGGACAAAATATTTTGTGGACTAAAGGCTAAAGTCTCCTATGACGTTTTTAGAGTGACATGCTATACTATGACGTTTCTTGGATCATATGATGAAATAATGTAAAGGAGGGCGTGAAAAACACTCCATAAAGGTTTTCTTTGAAAAAAAAATCATCATGAATGTTGCCGCAAAAAACGCCTTACTATACTATGTCGAAAAAAAATGCGATATTTCAAACATGTTGTAAAAACGTGCCATATGATGAAATAATGTAAAGGAGGCTGTGAAAAACACTCCAGAAAGGTTTTCTGTGAAAAAAAATCAACATGAATTTTGGCGCAAAAAAAAACGCCTTACTATACTATGTCGAAAAAAATGCCATTTTTCAACATGTTGTAAAAACATGAAATATGATGAAATAATGACAGGTGACGTGTTTAGAGCGACATGCTATACTATGATCTTTTTAGACTGACATGCTGTGGAACGTTTGACATGTTCAGGTGTTCTTTGTGTGAAAACTCAGAGATTTCAGGGATCAGAAGGTGGTTTTCAACTTTCTTTGTTAACTTTCTGCTTCAACTTTAAACTAAATTTCCTTCACTAAGCCAGCCCTCTGGACTTCCAGGAAGCTGTGTTCCTATTGGCTGTCCAGGTGGCTGCTTGGTGTTATCAGGAACACCTGAGCAGCTCAGTGTCTTCCTGCTTTGTTTAGCTGCAGACAAACATTTCCTCTGCTTCTCTTCACCACTGAACCGGGTTTGGCTCCGTTGCTTTAGTTTGTTCTTTAGGTGTTGGCTTGCAGCTTCCAGCAGTAAAATCGTCTTTAATGTGTTTCTTGGTGTGTTTTAGGGCTTTGTACTGGATAGTTGTCTTGGTAAATGTGGTTCTTTAGCCACAGTTAGCACATGGTGTTAATGTGTGCAGTGATTAGTGGATTTGATGCAGCTGAGTTGTGTCTTTATCTTGGCTGTAGTGAGTCTTTAGAGGTTTTTGGTCAGACACATTCTGTATTCTTGTTTGTGAACCAGCGTTGGTTGTCCAGAAGGTAAGAGTTCCTGTCCTGATTCTCTGTTCTCAGAGGTTCTCTGGTAGGCTGCAGGAGACTTTAGCGTTTGGGTTGTACTAGTTTGGTTTTTGTATGGTTTCATTTGGACGACTATCTTGAGGCTCCTCCATGTGGTTTAGTGAGGTTTTCTGGAACAGTTCTACAAAGCAACCTGCACCAGAAGAGACTTTGAGAGTTTTAGGAAGTTCTGGAGACCAGACTTTAGAGCAGCAGAAACATTTGTCAGCAGTTTGAGCAGGAGAAGGTGAGCTTCAGAGTAGAAATGAGACAGAAACCTTCTTGACCCGTGTGGTGAGGTCCTGTACCAAGAGTTTGAGCAGGTTGTGAAGAGTCTGTAGTTCTTTGGTCTGAAAGCACAAGAAGAGTCGACTCATTAAAGGAGAAAACAGGAGATATTGTTGGTTCTTCTGTCGCTCTACAGTTTCCAGTTTCCTTAGACTGAATATCAAGTTTATATTTTAAATGATTTCCCATGTGAGCCCAAGAAAACTTCAATAAACTCCCTCCATCCCCTGGACACAACACATTTTATTACCATGTTAAATCTTTTTTTAAAAAAATTTAAATAAATAAAGTTGAATTGATAAACTGAATAATTGACTAACTCATGATTGTGACAACAGAAGTATTTTCATTGTGATTTAAGGATTTGTTTCATTTTAAAGTTTGGGGTTAAAATCTTGACCGAAAAAAAAGACTGAAGAAATAAACTACATTAAAAAAACAATTAAATCAAAGGAAAAAAAACATTTAATACAATAAAACTTTTCAAAAGAAAATTACACATTAAGTACAGTTAAATTATATTGAACAGGCAAAATATTGAATTAGACAATTAAACAGAAAATACAAAACATGTAATTATGAAATTAAACAAAAATATTAAACATTAAAGATGAAATATTTTAGATAATTAAACATTAAACAAATACAATTAAAAAGAATATTAAACTTTTTTTAAAAATACAAAACATTTAATTAGATTATTAAACCTTTAAAAACACATTTAATTAAAAAATTAAACGTTTAATTAGAAAATTAAATCTTAAAGACAAAACTTTAAATAGGAATTCAACAGAAAATACAATGAAGCATTAAAAAAGAAAATTACACATTAAAAGGCGGTAAAACATTTAAAAAGAGAAACCTTAAAGATTTAATCGAAAAATTAAATATTGGGAAAGAAAAGGAAATTTTTCAAACAAGCCGATAAAACTTTTGAAAAAACAACAATTAAACATTAAAAAGACAAAACATTTCGAAATCAAATCAGACATTAGAAAAGAATAAAAGATGAGAAAAGAGCAAAACTAAACATTTAAGAAGAATCAAACTGAAGACAAAACATTTGAAAAGACACCAGTTAGACTTTAGAAGATCAAATTAAACAGAAGAGACAATAAAACGATCAAAAAGAGCAAAAACAGATAAAGTTCTTAAAGCATTTTCTAATCTCACATGAAAACATCAAGTTGTTTCTTCAAACATTTCCTCTTTCTATGTTCTTGGTTTGATTGTGGACAGATTTACTAAGAACTCATTTCAGAAAACTGCTTTCCAGATAAAGTCTACTAGTAGTTGAAGGCATCGATCAAACTAATGTTACCTTCTGATCTCCACAAACTTTACTGTTCAGTGAAGAGAATCAAAGTTTGTTGAGGATTTCTAAAAAACCCACAGGTGAAGGTCTGAGAAGAACTCAGATGGATGGTCTAAATGTGAAATCAAGATTCATGGTCACAAGTTTTAAGGCTTCTGTTAACCAGAAAGTTCAAACTAACAGAGAACTACTCAGGAACTCAGAAGATATCAGTCCTTAGACTGTCTGAAAGTTCAATCTAACAGAGAACTACTCAGGAACTTAGAAAATTTCAGCCCTCAGACTGTGTGAAAGCTCAGGTCCTGAGGACTCGGGAGGTGTGGAGGCTTTGGAAAGTCTTGGAACTGAGGGTTCAACCCTCCAGCACAAAGGCTGAAGTCCAATCTCCTGAGAAAAACGGTCGAGTCGAGACTCGAGTTAAAAAAAACTCGAAAACGACAAAAGTAGATGATAAATGCACAAAAAAAAGAAGAATTAGTATCTGAGTGAATAGCTCAGGGGAATAAGAAGAGGACTACCAAGTGGAAGGTCGCAGGTTCAAGACCCACCACTGGCATTTTTCTTTCTTTGTCTTTGTCAGAATTTTGATAAAATTTAAGAAGGGTCTGGTCTTGAACCAGCGACCTGCAGCTCCATAGGCAAATCCTTAACTCACTGAGCTACAGATCATATAAAAAGAAATAAATTCGTCGTCCCTTTGGCATCGTAGTTGCTGAAGTCACCACATGGGTGGAGCCAAGGCGGAGTCTGGGTGGAGTCAGGGCGGAGAGTAGGCGGGGAGGTGGGTGGCGGCCTCCCCCCTCTACTCCCCCACCTCCCCCCACCACCCACCACACCTTCCCCCGCCCGACGAGTTCCTCGAGTCTCCACGAGTTCTTCCAGTCTCCACGGGTTTTTCCCAGTTTCTGGAGTTTCCACCAGGTCGGAGGCAGAACAGCTTGTCATGAAGAGGTGTTGAAGTCGGCCAGGATGGACTGACTTTTTACAGCGACTAGAAGGAAGACCACTAGAAGAGCAGGTCTTTAACCACCATCCATAAAATCCATGGAGTCGCTCCAGAGAAATGAAGGGACGTCAACTTTTATCAACCTCCATCCAGATGTTCAACTTCATATCTTTACATTGACATTTTTAGCACCACAGACCTTTAGTATCACACTTTATTATCATTTATTAGGACTTTAATGGAATCCACCAGCAGATTTAGTTTTTGTAGACAAACTTTATTCTTGTCGTCGTGGGACTGCAGTATTTAAAACTCTTCCTTCTATTTGACCTCATGTTTATTAGTTTTAGTGGAGAGAGTTCTTTAAATTGTCCATTAGTCTCTTGAAAACCAAATAATAAATTGTATTAAATTTCTTACTTTGTCATATTTTAAATATGACAAAAAATATAAGAATAAAGTGTCTTGAGACAATTTGACCTGTAATTGGTGTTATATAAATAAAACTGAATTTAAATTGTATGTATTTTGTAATGTTGGAGTAATTCAGCCATATATGTTGGAAAACACATTTTCTTTGTCCATTAATCTGTTGATTGTTTTCTCCAGTAATTCATTTCTTGTTTTGGTTTATAAAATGTCAAACCCAAATATATTCAGTTTACTGTCATAAAAACCAAAAAGATTTACATTCATGATGCAGGAATCAGGCAGTTTTTCACTTTTTATCTTAGTTTAGTCAGAAAGATAGTTGATAATGTGTGAATTGTTGCAGCTTGTGAGCCGTAAAAGGTTTTAATCTTTGGGGCCGAGTGTCAGAAAACATTTAGAAACCAACATCCACGAAACACTCAACAAAGATTTGAACATCATTAAAGGGAAATCCAACTTTTGCATGACAATGTCTAATTAAAGGACATTTATTTCCAACGTAAATGTGTGATATTCATCCTCTGGAGCTTTCTCTTCACATCGTCTTCCACCTGGACTGCTTTGGTCGGGAGCATGTGCAACAAACATTTGAAAAACTGCACTTTAACATCAATGAATGACACTGAAGTTTAATCTCTACATAAATGAGACTGAGTCTGGATGTGCTGCTCTGTCATTAACTCCTAAGTTTAGGGAAAGTTCAAACAAAAGAGGACAGTTCAGATCAGACTTGAGAATGAGCTTATTCTGAACAAACATCTCAGACTTTCTGAGCTTCAGCACCTCTAGCAAGATATTTTAACAACAAGCAACTCAAGAGATCCAGAAGTTGGAGAGAGTTAGCTTTAGCTGAGCCAAAGAACATGTGGGACGCTAACCTAGCAAACATTTCAGACTTTTCTCTGTGAATTCTGGGTGGTGTGTTTTTGGGTTTTAAGAGGTGAACAGGAGTTTTTTTCCTATTGATTATCTTTAACTTTGTTCCTGGTTGGAATGCCCATCAATGTCAACGTGAAGTTCACTTTTAGTTTTGTTTATTTTTATTTTACTAACACCCATTTGCTTTTAACCCCCTCACATATTGTGTTGTTGTAAACTTACTCTTTGAAATAAATACTCGTCTAACCCTCTGGAAACCAGCGTTTGGACTGTTTTTCTGTTGCTCCTCACCTGCTTCAGACAGCCGGGACATGACAACGTTTTGTGGACTAAAGGCTTTTCTTGACGTTTTTAGAGCGACATGCTATGCTATGAATTTTTTTGGACCAAATGATGAAATAATGCAAAGGAGGCCGTGAAAAGCACTCCAAAAAGGTTTTCTTGGAAAAAAAATTCATCATGAATATTAACGCAAAAACGCCTTACTATACTATGTCGAAAAAAAATGCCATTTTTCAAACATGTTGTAAAAACGAGCCATATGATGAAATAATGTAAAGGAGGCCATGAAAAACACTCCAGAAAGGTTTTCTTGGAAAAAAAAATCATCATGAATTTTGGCGCAAAAAAAACGCCTTACTATACTATGTCGAAAAAAAAATACCATTTTTCAAACATGTTGTAAAAACGTGCCATATGATGAAATAATGTAAAGGAGGGCATGAAAAACACTCCAGAAAGGTTTTTTTTGAAAATAAAATCATCATGAATTTTGGCGCAAAAAAAAACGCCTTACTATACTATGTCGAAAAAAAATGACATTTTTCAAACAAGTTGTAAAAACGTACGATATGATGAAATAATGTAAAGGAGGGCGTGAAAAATACTCCAGAAAGGTTTTCTGTGAAAAAAAAATCATCATGAATTTTGGCGCAAAAAAAACGCCTTACTATACTATGTCGAAAAAAAAATACCATTTTTCAAACATGTTGTAAAAACGAGCCATATGATGAAATAATGTAAAGGAGGCCATGAAAAACACTCCAGAAAGGTTTTCTGTGAAAAACAAATCATCATGAATTTTGGCGCAAAAAAAACGCCTTACTATACTATGTCGAAAAAAAATGACATTTTTCAAACATGTTGTAAAAACGTGCCATATGATGAAATAATGTAAAGGAGGGCGTGAAAAACACTCCAGAAAGGTTTTTTTTGAAAATAAAATCATCATGAATTTTGGCGCAAAAAAAACGCCTTACTATACTATGTCGAAAAAAAAATACCATTTTTCAAACATGTTGTAAAAACGAGCCATATGATGAAATAATGTAAAGGAGGCCATGAAAAACACTCCAGAAAGGTTTTCTGTGAAAAAAAAATCATCATGAATTTTGGCGCAAAAAAAACGCCTTACTATACTATGTCGAAAAAAAAATACCACTTTTCAAACATGTTGTAAAAATGAGCCATATGATGAAATAATGTAAAGGAGGCCATGAAAAACACTCCAGAAAGGTTTTCTGTGAAAAAAAAATCCATGAATTTTGGCGCAAAAAAAACGCCTTACTATACTATGTCGAAAAAAAATGCCATTTTTCAAACATGTTGTAAAAACGTGCCATATGATGAAATAATGTAAAGGAGGCCATGAAAAACACTCCAGAAAGGTTTTTTTTGAAAATAAAATCATCATGAATTTTGGCGCAAAAAAAACGCCTTACTATACTATGTCGAAAAAAAATGACATTTTTCAAACATGTTGTAAAAACGTGCCATATGATGAAATAATGTAAAGGAGGCCGTGAAAAACACTCCAGAAAGGTTTTCTTGGAAAAAAAAATCATCATGAATTCTGCCGCAAAAAAAAACGCCTTACTATACTATGTCGAAAAAAAAATACCATTTTTCAAACATGTTGTAAAAACGAGCCATATGATGAAATAATGTAAAGGAGGCCATGAAAAACACTCCAGAAAGGTTTTCTGTGAAAAAAAATCATCATGAATTTTGCCGCAAAAAAAACGCCTTACTATACTATGTCGAAAAAAAAATGACATTTTTCAAACATGTTGTAAAAACGTGCCATATGATGAAATAATGTAAAGGAGGGCGTGAAAAACACTCCAGAAAGGTTTTTTTGAAAATAAAATCATCATGAATTTTGGCGCAAAAAAAACGCCTTACTATACTATGTCGAAAAAAAATGACATTTTTCAAACATGTTGTAAAAACGTGCCATATGATGAAATAATGTAAAGGAGGCCGTGAAAAACACTCCAGAAAGGTTTTCTTGGAAAAAAAAATCATCATGAATTCTGCCGCAAAAAAAACGCCTTACTATACTATGTCGAAAAAAAAATACCATTTTTCAAACATGTTGTAAAAACGAGCCATATGATGAAATAATGTAAAGGAGGCCATGAAAAACACTCCAGAAAGGTTTTCTGTGAAAAACAAATCATCATGAATTTTGGCGCAAAAAAAACGCCTTACTATACTATGTCGAAAAAAAATGACATTTTTCAAACATGTTGTAAAAACGTGCCATATGATGAAATAATGTAAAGGAGGGCGTGAAAAACACTCCAGAAAGGTTTTTTTTGAAAATAAAATCATCATGAATTTTGGCGCAAAAAAAACGCCTTACTATACTATGTCGAAAAAAAAATACCATTTTTCAAACATGTTGTAAAAACGAGCCATATGATGAAATAATGTAAAGGAGGCCATGAAAAACACTCCAGAAAGGTTTTCTGTGAAAAAAAAATCATCATGAATTTTGGCGCAAAAAAAACGCCTTACTATACTATGTCGAAAAAAAAATACCATTTTTCAAACATGTTGTAAAAATGAGCCATATGATGAAATAATGTAAAGGAGGCCATGAAAAACACTCCAGAAAGGTTTTCTGTGAAAAAAAAATCATCATGAATTTTGGCGCAAAAAAAACGCCTTACTATACTATGTCGAAAAAAAATGCCATTTTTCAAACATGTTGTAAAAACGTGCCATATGATGAAATAATGTAAAGGAGGCCATGAAAAACACTCCAGAAAGGTTTTTTTTGAAAATAAAATCATCATGAATTTTGGCGCAAAAAAAACGCCTTACTATACTATGTCGAAAAAAAATGACATTTTTCAAACATGTTGTAAAAACGTGCCATATGATGAAATAATGTAAAGGAGGCCGTGAAAAACACTCCAGAAAGGTTTTCTTGGAAAAAAAAATCATCATGAATTCTGCCACAAAAAAAAACGCCTTACTATACTATGTCGAAAAAAAAATACCATTTTTCAAACATGTTGTAAAAACGAGCCATATGATGAAATAATGTAAAGGAGGCCATGAAAAACACTCCAGAAAGGTTTTCTGTGAAAAAAAATCATCATGAATTTTGCCGCAAAAAAAACGCCTTACTATACTATGTCAAAAAAAAATGACATTTTTCAAACATGTTGTAAAAACGTGCCATATGATGAAATAATGTAAAGGAGGGCGTGAAAAACACTCCAGAAAGGTTTTTTTTGAAAATAAAATCATCATGAATTTTGGCGCAAAAAAAACGCCTTACTATACTATGTCGAAAAAAAATGACATTTTTCAAACATGTTGTAAAAACGTGCCATATGATGAAATAATGTAAAGGAGGCCGTGAAAAACACTCCAGAAAGGTTTTCTTGGAAAAAAAAATCATCATGAATTCTGCCGCAAAAAAAACGCCTTACTATACTATGTCGAAAAAAAAATACCATTTTTCAAACATGTTGTAAAAACGAGCCATATGATGAAATAATGTAAAGGAGGCCGTGAAAAACACTCCAGAAAGGTTTTCTGTGAAAAAAAATCATCATGAATTTTGCCGCAAAAAAAACGCCTTACTATACTATGTCGAAAAAAAAATACAATTTTTCAAACATGTTGTAAAAATGAGCCATATGATGAAATAATGTAAAGGAGGCCATGAAAAACACTCCAGAAAGGTTTTCTGTGAAAAAAAAATCATCATGAATTTTGGCGCAAAAAAAACGCCTTACTATACTATGTCGAAAAAAAATGACATTTTTCAAACAAGTTGTAAAAACGTACGATATGATGAAATAATGTAAAGGAGGCCTTGAAAAATACTCCAGAAAGGTTTTCTGTGAAAAAAAAATCATCATGAATTTTGGCGCAAAAAAAACGCCTTACTATACTATGTCGAAAAAAAAATACCATTTTTCAAACATGTTGTAAAAACGAGCCATATGATGAAATAATGTAAAGGAGGCCATGAAAAACACTCCAGAAAGGTTTTCTGTGAAAAACAAATCATCATGAATTTTGGCGCAAAAAAAACGCCTTACTATACTATGTCGAAAAAAAATGACATTTTTCAAACATGTTGTAAAAACGTGCCATATGATGAAATAATGTAAAGGAGGCCATGAAAAACACTCCAGAAAGGTTTTTTTTGAAAAAAAAATCATCATGAATTCTGGCGCAAAAAAAACGCCTTACTATACTATGTCGAAAAAAAAATGACCATTTTTCAAACATGTTGTAAAAACGTGCCATATGATGAAATAATGTAAAGGAGGCCATGAAAAACACTCCAGAAAGGTTTTCTGTGAAAAACAAATCATCATGAATTTTGGCGCAAAAAAAACGCCTTACTATACTATGTCGAAAAAAAATGACATTTTTCAAACATGTTGTAAAAACGTGCCATATGATGAAATAATGTAAAGGAGGGCGTGAAAAACACTCCAGAAAGGTTTTTTTTGAAAATAAAATCATCATGAATTTTGGCGCAAAAAAAACGCCTTACTATACTATGTCGAAAAAAAATGACATTTTTCAAACATGTTGTAAAAACGTGCCATATGATGAAATAATGTAAAGGAGGCCGTGAAAAACACTCCAGAAAGGTTTTCTTGGAAAAAAAAATCATCATGAATTTTGCCGCAAAAAAAAACGCCTTACTATACTATGTCGAAAAAAAATACCATTTTTCAAACATGTTGTAAAAACGAGCCATATGATGAAATAATGTAAAGGAGGCCATGAAAAATACTCCAGAAAGGTTTTCTGTGAAAAAAAATCATCATGAATTTTGGCGCAAAAAAAACGCCTTACTATACTATGTCGAAAAAAAATGACATTTTTCAAACATGTTGTAAAAACGTGCCATATGATGAAATAATGTAAAGGAGGCCATGAAAAACACTCCAGAAAGGTTTTCTGTGAAAAACAAATCATCATGAATTTTGGCGCAAAAAAACGCCTTACTATACTATGTCGAAAAAAAATGACATTTTTCAAACATGTTGTAAAAACGTGCCATATGATGAAATAATGTAAAGGAGGCCGTGAAAAACACTCCAGAAAGGTTTTCTTGGAAAATAAAATCATCATGAATTTTGGCGCAAAAAAACGCCTTACTATACTATGTCCAAAAAAAAACACCATTTTTCAAACATGTTGTAAAAACGAGCCATATGATGAAATAATGTAAAGGAGGCCATGAAAAACACTCCAGAAAGGTTTTCTTTGAAAAAAAAATCATCATGAATTTTGCCGCAAAAAAAACGCCTTACTATACTATGTCGAAAAAAAAATACCATTTTTCAAACATGTTGTAAAAACGAGCCATATGATGAAATAATGTAAAGGAGGCCATGAAAAACACTCCAGAAAGGTTTTCTGTGAAAATAAAATCATCATGAATTTTGCCGCAAAAAAAACGCCTTACTATACTATGTCGAAAAAAAATGACATTTTTCAAACATGTTGTAAAAACGTGCCATATGATGAAATAATGTAAAGGAGGGCGTGAAAAACACTCCAGAAAGGTTTTCTTTGAAAAAAAAATCATCATGAATTTTGGCGCAAAAAAAACGCCTTACTATACTATGTCGAAAAAAAATGACATTTTTCAAACATGTTGTAAAAACGTGCCATATGATGAAATAATGTAAAGGAGGGCATGAAAAACACTCCAGAAAGGTTTTCTGTGAAAAAAAAATCATCATGAATTTTGGCGCAAAAAAAACGCCTTACTATACTATGTCGAAAAAAAATGACCATTTTTCAAACATGTTGTAAAAACGTGCCATATGATGAAATAATGTAAAGGAGGGCATGAAAAACACTCCAGAAAGGTTTTCTGTGAAAAAAAAATCATCATGAATTTTGCCGCAAAAAAAACGCCTTACTATACTATGTCGAAAAAAAATACCATTTTTCAAACATGTTGTAAAAACGAGCCATATGATGAAATAATGTAAAGGAGGCCGTGAAAAACACTCCAGAAAGGTTTTCTTGGAAAATAAAATCATCATGAATTTTGGCGCAAAAAAAACGCCTTACTATACTATGTCGAAAAAAAAATACCATTTTTCAAACATGTTGTAAAAACGAGCCATATGATGAAATAATGTAAAGGAGGCCATGAAAAACACTCCAGAAAGGTTTTCTTTGAAAAAAAAATCATCATGAATTTTGCCGCAAAAAAAACGCCTTACTATACTATGTCGAAAAAAAATACCATTTTTCAAACATGTTGTAAAAACGAGCCATATGATGAAATAATGTAAAGGAGGCCGTGAAAAACACTCCAGAAAGGTTTTCTTGGAAAATAAAATCATCATGAATTTTGGCGCAAAAAAAACGCCTTACTATACTATGTCGAAAAAAAATGCGACTTTTCAAACATGTTGTAAAAGCGTGCCATATGATGAAATAATGTAAAGGAGGCGTGAAAAACACTCCAGAAAGGTTTTCTGTGAAAAAAAAATCATCATGAATTTTGCCGCAAAAAAAACGCCTTACTATACTATGTCGAAAAAAAATACCATTTTTCAAACATGTTGTAAAAACGAGCCATATGATGAAATAATGTAAAGGAGGCCATGAAAAACACTCCAGAAAGGTTTTCTGTGAAAAAAAAATCATCATGAATTTTGGCGCAAAAAAAACGCCTTACTATACTATGTCGAAAAAAAATGACATTTTTCAAACATGTTGTAAAAACGTGCCATATGATGAAATAATGTAAAGGAGGGCGTGAAAAACACTCCAGAAAGGTTTTCTTTGAAAATAAAATCATCATGAATTTTGGCGCAAAAAAAACGCCTTACTATACTATGTCGAAAAAAAATGACATTTTTCAAACATGTTGTAAAAACGTGCCATATGATGAAATAATGTAAAGGAGGCCTTGAAAAACACTCCAGAAAGGTTTTCTTTGAAAAAAAAATCATCATGAATTTTGGCGCAAAAAAAACGCCTTACTATACTATGTCGAAAAAAAATGCGATTTTTCAAACATGTTGTAAAAACGTGCCATATGATGAAATAATGTAAAGGAGGCTGTGAAAAACACTCCAGAAAGGTTTTCTGTGAAAAAAAAATCATCATGAATTTTGCCGCAAAAAAAACGCCTTACTATACTATGTCGAAAAAAAATGACCATTTTTCAAACATGTTGTAAAAACGTGCCATATGATGAAATAATGTAAAGGAGGCCATGAAAAACACTCCAGAAAGGTTTTCTGTGAAAAAAAAATCATCATGAATTTTGGCGCAAAAAAAACGCCTTACTATACTATGTCGAAAAAAAATGACATTTTTCAAACATGTTGTAAAAACGTGCCATATGATGAAATAATGTAAAGGAGGGCGTGAAAAACACTCCAGAAAGGTTTTCTTTGAAAATAAAATCATCATGAATTTTGGCGCAAAAAAAAACGCCTTACTATACTATGTCGAAAAAAAATGACATTTTTCAAACAAGTTGTAAAAATGTACGATATGATGAAATAATGTAAAGGAGGCCTTGAAAAATACTCCAGAAAGGTTTTCTGTGAAAAAAAAATCATCATGAATTTTGGCGCAAAAAAAACGCCTTACTATACTATGTCGAAAAAAAATGCGACTTTTCAAACATGTTGTAAAAGCGTGCCATATGATGAAATAATGTGAAGGAGAGTGTGAAAAACACTCCAGAAAGGTTTTCTGTGAAAAAAAAATCATCATGAATTTTGCCGCAAAAAAAACGCCTTACTATACTATGTCGAAAAAAAATACCATTTTTCAAACATGTTGTAAAAACGAGCCATATGATGAAATAATGTAAAGGAGGCCATGAAAAACACTCCAGAAAGGTTTTCTGTGAAAAAAAAATCATCATGAATTTTGGCGCAAAAAAAACGCCTTACTATACTATGTCGAAAAAAAATGACATGTTTCAAACATGTTGTAAAAACGTGCCATATGATGAAATAATGTAAAGGAGGGCGTGAAAAACACTCCAGAAAGGTTTTTTTTGAAAATAAAATCATCATGAATTTTGGCGCAAAAAAAAACGCCTTACTATACTATGTCGAAAAAAAATGACATTTTTCAAACAAGTTGTAAAAACGTACGATATGATGAAATAATGTAAAGGAGGCCTTGAAAAATACTCCAGAAAGGTTTTCTGTGAAAAAAAAATCATCATGAATTTTGGCGCAAAAAAAACGCCTTACTATACTATGTCGAAAAAAAATGCCATTTTTCAAACATGTTGTAAAAACGTGCCATATGATGAAATAATGTAAAGGAGGCGTGAAAAACACTCCAGAAAGGTTTTCTGTGAAAAAAAAATCATCATGAATTTTGCCGCAAAAAAAACGCCTTACTATACTATGTCGAAAAAAAATACCATTTTTCAAACATGTTGTAAAAACGAGCCATATGATGAAATAATGTAAAGGAGGCCATGAAAAACACTCCAGAAAGGTTTTCTGTGAAAAACAAATCATCATGAATTTTGGCGCAAAAAAAACGCCTTACTATACTATGTCGAAAAAAAATGACATTTTTCAAACATGTTGTAAAAACGTGCCATATGATGAAATAATGTAAAGGAGGGCGTGAAAAACACTCCAGAAAGGTTTTCTGTGAAAAAAAAATCATCATGAATTTTGGCGCAAAAAAAACGCCTTACTATACTATGTCGAAAAAAAATGCCATTTTTCAAACATGTTGTAAAAACGTGCCATATGATGAAATAATGTAAAGGAGGGCGTGAAAAACACTCCAGAAAGGTTTTCTTTGAAAAAAAAAATCATCATGAATTTTGGCGCAAAAAAAACGCCTTACTATACTATGTCGAAAAAAAATGCCATTTTTCAAACATGTTGTAAAAACGTGCCATATGATGAAATAATGTAAAGGAGGCCGTGAAAAACACTCCAGAAAGGTTTTCTTGAAAAAAAAATCATCATGAATTTTGGCGCAAAAAAAACGCCTTACTATACTATGTCGAAAAAAAATGCCATTTTTCAAACATGTTGTAAAAACGTGCCATATGATGAAATAATGTAAAGGAGGGCATGAAAAACACTCCAGAAAGGTTTTCTTTGAAAAAAAAATCATCATGAATTTTGGCGCAAAAAAAAACGCCTTACTATACTATGTCGAAAAAAAATGACATTTTTCAAACATGTTGTAAAAACGTGCCATATGATGAAATAATGTAAAGGAGGCCGTGAAAAACACTCCAGAAAGGTTTTCTTGGAAAAAAAAATCATCATGAATTCTGCCGCAAAAAAAACGCCTTACTATACTATGTCGAAAAAAAAATACCATTTTTCAAACATGTTGTAAAAACGAGCCATATGATGAAATAATGTAAAGGAGGCCATGAAAAACACTCCAGAAAGGTTTTCTGTGAAAAAAAAATCATCATGAATTTTGGCGCAAAAAAAACGCCTTACTATACTATGTCGAAAAAAAATGACATTTTTCAAACATGTTGTAAAAACGTGCCATATGATGAAATAATGTAAAGGAGGGCATGAAAAACACTCCAGAAAGGTTTTTTTTGAAAATAAAATCATCATGAATTTTGGCGCAAAAAAAACGCCTTACTATACTATGTCGAAAAAAAATGACATTTTTCAAACATGTTGTAAAAACGTGCCATATGATGAAATAATGTAAAGGAGGCCGATGAAAAACACTCCAGAAAGGTTTTCTTGGAAAAAAAAATCATCATGAATTTTGCCGCAAAAAAAACGCCTTACTATACTATGTCGAAAAAAAATACCATTTTTCAAACATGTTGTAAAAACGAGCCATATGATGAAATAATGTAAAGGAGGCCATGAAAAACACTCCAGAAAGGTTTTCTGTGAAAAAAAAATCATCATGAATTTTGCCGCAAAAAAAACGCCTTACTATACTATGTCGAAAAAAAAATACAATTTTTCAAACATGTTGTAAAAATGAGCCATATGATGAAATAATGTAAAGGAGGCCATGAAAAACACTCCAGAAAGGTTTTCTGTGAAAAAAAAATCATCATGAATTTTGGCGCAAAAAAAACGCCTTACTATACTATGTCGAAAAAAAATGACATTTTTCAAACATGTTGTAAAAACGTGCCATATGATGAAATAATGTAAAGGAGGGCATGAAAAACACTCCAGAAAGGTTTTCTTTGAAAATAAAATCATCATGAATTTTGGCGCAAAAAAAAACGCCTTACTATACTATGTCGAAAAAAAATGACATTTTTCAAACATGTTGTAAAAACGTACGATATGATGAAATAATGTAAAGGAGGCCTTGAAAAATACTCCAGAAAGGTTTTCTGTGAAAAACAAATCATCATGAATTTTGGCGCAAAAAAAACGCCTTACTATACTATGTCGAAAAAAAATGCGACTTTTCAAACATGTTGTAAAAGCGTGCCATATGATGAAATAATGTGAAGGAGAGTGTGAAAAACACTCCAGAAAGGTTTTCTGTGAAAAAAAAATCATCATGAATTTTGGCGCAAAAAAAACGCCTTACTATACTATGTCGAAAAAAAATGACATTTTTCAAACATGTTGTAAAAACGTGCCATATGATGAAATAATGTAAAGGAGGCCGTGAAAAACACTCCAGAAAGGTTTTCTTGGAAAAAAAAATCATCATGAATTCTGCCGCAAAAAAAACGCCTTACTATACTATGTCGAAAAAAAAATACCATTTTTCAAACATGTTGTAAAAACGAGCCATATGATGAAATAATGTAAAGGAGGCCGTGAAAAACACTCCAGAAAGGTTTTCTGTGAAAAAAAATCATCATGAATTTTGCCGCAAAAAAAACGCCTTACTATACTATGTCGAAAAAAAAATACAATTTTTCAAACATGTTGTAAAAATGAGCCATATGATGAAATAATGTAAAGGAGGCCATGAAAAACACTCCAGAAAGGTTTTCTGTGAAAAAAAAATCATCATGAATTTTGGCGCAAAAAAAACGCCTTACTATACTATGTCGAAAAAAAATGACATTTTTCAAACATGTTGTAAAAACGTGCCATATGATGAAATAATGTAAAGGAGGGCATGAAAAACACTCCAGAAAGGTTTTTTTTGAAAATAAAATCATCATGAATTTTGGCGCAAAAAAAACGCCTTACTATACTATGTCGAAAAAAAATGACATTTTTCAAACAAGTTGTAAAAACGTACGATATGATGAAATAATGTAAAGGAGGCCTTGAAAAATACTCCAGAAAGGTTTTCTGTGAAAAAAAAATCATCATGAATTTTGGCGCAAAAAAAACGCCTTACTATACTATGTCGAAAAAAAAATACCATTTTTCAAACATGTTGTAAAAACGAGCCATATGATGAAATAATGTAAAGGAGGCCATGAAAAACACTCCAGAAAGGTTTTCTGTGAAAAACAAATCATCATGAATTTTGGCGCAAAAAAAACGCCTTACTATACTATGTCGAAAAAAAATGACATTTTTCAAACATGTTGTAAAAACGTGCCATATGATGAAATAATGTAAAGGAGGGCGTGAAAAACACTCCAGAAAGGTTTTCTTTGAAAATAAAATCATCATGAATTTTGGCGCAAAAAAAACGCCTTACTATACTATGTCGAAAAAAAATGACATTTTTCAAACATGTTGTAAAAACGTGCCATATGATGAAATAATGTAAAGGAGGCCGTGAAAAACACTCCAGAAAGGTTTTCTTTGAAAAAAAAATCATCATGAATTTTGGCGCAAAAAAAACGCCTTACTATACTATGTCGAAAAAAAATGACATTTTTCAAACATGTTGTAAAAACGTGCCATATGATGAAATAATGTAAAGGAGGGCGTGAAAAACACTCCAGAAAGGTTTTCTTTGAAAATAAAATCATCATGAATTTTGGCGCAAAAAAAAACGCCTTACTATACTATGTCGAAAAAAAATGACATTTTTCAAACATGTTGTAAAAACGTGCCATATGATGAAATAATGTAAAGGAGGGCGTGAAAAACACTCCAGAAAGGTTTTCTTTGAAAAAAAAATCATCATGAATTTTGGCGCAAAAAAAACGCCTTACTATACTATGTCGAAAAAAAATGACATTTTTCAAACATGTTGTAAAAACGTGCCATATGATGAAATAATGTAAAGGAGGCCGTGAAAAACACTCCAGAAAGGTTTTCTGTGAAAAAAAAATCATCATGAATTTTGGCGCAAAAAAAACGCCTTACTATACTATGTCGAAAAAAAATGCCATTTTTCAAACATGTTGTAAAAACGTGCCATATGATGAAATAATGTAAAGGAGGCCGTGAAAAACACTCCAGAAAGGTTTTCTTTGAAAAAAAAATCATCATGAATTTTGCCGCAAAAAAAACGCCTTACTATACTATGTCGAAAAAAAATGCCATTTTTCAAACATGTTGTAAAAACGAGCCATATGATGAAATAATGTAAAGGAGGCCATGAAAAACACTCCAGAAAGGTTTTCTGTGAAAAAAAAATCATCATGAATTTTGGCGCAAAAAAAACGCCTTACTATACTATGTCGAAAAAAAATGACATTTTTCAAACATGTTGTAAAAACGTGCCATATGATGAAATAATGTAAAGGAGGGCGTGAAAAACACTCCAGAAAGGTTTTCTTTGAAAAAAAATCATCATGAATTTTGGCGCAAAAAAAAACGCCTTACTATACTATGTCGAAAAAAAATGCCATTTTTCAAACATGTTGTAAAAACGTGCCATATGATGAAATAATGTAAAGGAGGCCGTGAAAAACACTCCAGAAAGGTTTTCTTTGAAAAAAAAATCATCATGAATTTTGGCGCAAAAAAAAACGCCTTACTATACTATGTCGAAAAAAAATGCCATTTTTCAAACATGTTGTAAAAACGTGCCATATGATGAAATAATGTAAAGGAGGCCGTGAAAAACACTCCAGAAAGGTTTTCTGTGAAAAAAAAATCATCATGAATTTTGGCGCAAAAAAAACGCCTTACTATACTATGTCGAAAAAAAATGACATTTTTCAAACATGTTGTAAAAACGTGCCATATGATGAAATAATGTAAAGGAGGGCGTGAAAAACACTCCAGAAAGGTTTTCTTTGAAAAAAAAATCATCATGAATTTTGGCGCAAAAAAAACGCCTTACTATACTATGTCGAAAAAAAATGACATTTTTCAAACATGTTGTAAAAACGTGCCATATGATGAAATAATGTAAAGGAGGCCGTGAAAAACACTCCAGAAAGGTTTTCTGTGAAAAAAAAATCATCATGAATTTTGGCGCAAAAAAAACGCCTTACTATACTATGTCGAAAAAAAATGCCATTTTTCAAACATGTTGTAAAAACGTGCCATATGATGAAATAATGTAAAGGAGGGCGTGAAAAACACTCCAGAAAGGTTTTCTTTGAAAAAAAAATCATCATGAATTTTGGCGCAAAAAAAACGCCTTACTATACTATGTCGAAAAAAAATGCCATTTTTCAAACATGTTGTAAAAACGTGCCATATGATGAAATAATGTAAAGGAGGCCGTGAAAAACACTCCAGAAAGGTTTTCTGTGAAAAAAAAATCATCATGAATTTTGGCGCAAAAAAAACGCCTTACTATACTATGTCGAAAAAAAATGCCATTTTTCAAACATGTTGTAAAAACGTGCCATATGATGAAATAATGTAAAGGAGGCCGTGAAAAACACTCCAGAAAGGTTTTCTTTGAAAAAAAAATCATCATGAATTTTGGCGCAAAAAAAACGCCTTACTATACTATGTCGAAAAAAAATGACATTTTTCAAACATGTTGTAAAAACGTGCCATATGATGAAATAATGTAAAGGAGGGCGTGAAAAACACTCCAGAAAGGTTTTCTTTGAAAAAAAATCATCATGAATTTTGGCGCAAAAAAAACGCCTTACTATACTATGTCGAAAAAAAATGACATTTTTCAAACATGTTGTAAAAACGTGCCATATGATGAAATAATGTAAAGGAGGCCGTGAAAAACACTCCAGAAAGGTTTTCTGTGAAAAAAAATCATCATGAATTTTGGCGCAAAAAAAAACGCCTTACTATACTATGTCGAAAAAAAATGACATTTTTCAAACATGTTGTAAAAACGTGCCATATGATGAAATAATGTAAAGGAGGCCGTGAAAAACACTCCAGAAAGGTTTTCTGTGAAAAAAAAATCATCATGAATTTTGGCGCAAAAAAAACGCCTTACTATACTATGTCGAAAAAAAATGCGATTTTTCAAACATGTTGTAAAAACGTGCCATATGATGAAATAATGTAAAGGAGGCGTGAAAAACACTCCAGAAAGGTTTTCTTTGAAAAAAAAATCATCATGAATTTTGGCGCAAAAAAAACGCCTTACTATACTATGTCGAAAAAAAATGCCATTTTTCAAACATGTTGTAAAAACGTGCCATATGATGAAATAATGTAAAGGAGGCCGTGAAAAACACTCCAGAAAGGTTTTCTTTGAAAAAAAAATCATCATGAATTTTGGCGCAAAAAAAACGCCTTACTATACTATGTCGAAAAAAAATGACATTTTTCAAACATGTTGTAAAAACGTGCCATATGATGAAATAATGTAAAGGAGGGCGTGAAAAACACTCCAGAAAGGTTTTCTTTGAAAAAAAAATCATCATGAATTTTGGCGCAAAAAAAACGCCTTACTATACTATGTCGAAAAAAAATGCCATTTTTCAAACATGTTGTAAAAACGTGCCATATGATGAAATAATGTAAAGGAGGCCGTGAAAAACACTCCAGAAAGGTTTTCTTTGAAAAAAAAATCATCATGAATTTTGGCGCAAAAAAAACGCCTTACTATACTATGTCGAAAAAAAATGCCATTTTTCAAACATGTTGTAAAAACGTGCCATATGATGAAATAATGTAAAGGAGGGCGTGAAAAACACTCCAGAAAGGTTTTCTTTGAAAAAAAAATCATCATGAATTTTGGCGCAAAAAAAACGCCTTACTATACTATGTCGAAAAAAAATGCCATTTTTCAAACATGTTGTAAAAACGTGCCATATGATGAAATAATGTAAAGGAGGGCGTGAAAAACACTCCAGAAAGGTTTTCTTTGAAAAAAAAATCATCATGAATTTTGGCGCAAAAAAACGCCTTACTATACTATGTCGAAAAAAAATGCCATTTTTCAAACATGTTGTAAAAACGTGCCATATGATGAAATAATGTAAAGGAGGCCGTGAAAAACACTCCAGAAAGGTTTTCTTTGAAAAAAAAATCATCATGAATTTTGGCGCAAAAAAAACGCCTTACTATACTATGTCGAAAAAAAATGCCATTTTTCAAACATGTTGTAAAAACGTGCCATATGATGAAATAATGTAAAGGAGGGCGTGAAAAACACTCCAGAAAGGTTTTCTTTGAAAAAAAAATCATCATGAATTTTGGCGCAAAAAAAACGCCTTACTATACTATGTCGAAAAAAAATGCCATTTTTCAAACATGTTGTAAAAACGTGCCATATGATGAAATAATGTAAAGGAGGCCGTGAAAAACACTCCAGAAAGGTTTTCTTTGAAAAAAAAATCATCATGAATTTTGGCGCAAAAAAAACGCCTTACTATACTATGTCGAAAAAAAATGCCATTTTTCAAACATGTTGTAAAAACGTGCCATATGATGAAATAATGTAAAGGAGGCCGTGAAAAACACTCCAGAAAGGTTTTCTTTGAAAAAAAAATCATCATGAATTTTGGCGCAAAAAAAACGCCTTACTATACTATGTCGAAAAAAAATGCCATTTTTCAAACATGTTGTAAAAACGTGCCATATGATGAAATAATGTAAAGGAGGGCGTGAAAAACACTCCAGAAAGGTTTTCTTTGAAAAAAAAATCATCATGAATTTTGGCGCAAAAAAAACGCCTTACTATACTATGTCGAAAAAAAATGCCATTTTTCAAACATGTTGTAAAAACGTGCCATATGATGAAATAATGTAAAGGAGGGCGTGAAAAACACTCCAGAAAGGTTTTCTTTGAAAAAAAAATCATCATGAATTTTGGCGCAAAAAAAACGCCTTACTATACTATGTCGAAAAAAAATGCCATTTTTCAAACATGTTGTAAAAACGTGCCATATGATGAAATAATGTAAAGGAGGCCGTGAAAAACACTCCAGAAAGGTTTTCTTTGAAAAAAAAATCATCATGAATTTTGGCGCAAAAAAAACGCCTTACTATACTATGTCGAAAAAAAATGCCATTTTTCAAACATGTTGTAAAAACGTGCCATATGATGAAATAATGTAAAGGAGGGCGTGAAAAACACTCCAGAAAGGTTTTCTTTGAAAAAAAAATCATCATGAATTTTGGCGCAAAAAAAACGCCTTACTATACTATGTCGAAAAAAAATGCCATTTTTCAAACATGTTGTAAAAACGTGCCATATGATGAAATAATGTAAAGGAGGGCGTGAAAAACACTCCAGAAAGGTTTTCTTTGAAAAAAAAATCATCATGAATTTTGGCGCAAAAAAAACGCCTTACTATACTATGTCGAAAAAAAATGCCATTTTTCAAACATGTTGTAAAAACGTGCCATATGATGAAATAATGTAAAGGAGGCCGTGAAAAACACTCCAGAAAGGTTTTCTTTGAAAAAAAAATCATCATGAATTTTGGCGCAAAAAAAACGCCTTACTATACTATGTCGAAAAAAAATGCCATTTTTCAAACATGTTGTAAAAACGTGCCATATGATGAAATAATGTAAAGGAGGCCGTGAAAAACACTCCAGAAAGGTTTTCTGTGAAAAAAAAATCATCATGAATTTTGGCGCAAAAAAAACGCCTTACTATACTATGTCGAAAAAAAATGACATTTTTCAAACATGTTGTAAAAACGTGCCATATGATGAAATAATGTAAAGGAGGGCGTGAAAAACACTCCAGAAAGGTTTTCTTTGAAAAAAAAATCATCATGAATTTTGGCGCAAAAAAAACGCCTTACTATACTATGTCGAAAAAAAATGCCATTTTTCAAACATGTTGTAAAAACGTGCCATATGATGAAATAATGTAAAGGAGGCCGTGAAAAACACTCCAGAAAGGTTTTCTGTGAAAAAAAAATCATCATGAATTTTGGCGCAAAAAAAACGCCTTACTATACTATGTCGAAAAAAAATGCCATTTTTCAAACATGTTGTAAAAACGTGCCATATGATGAAATAATGTAAAGGAGGCCGTGAAAAACACTCCAGAAAGGTTTTCTTTGAAAAAAAAATCATCATGAATTTTGGCGCAAAAAAAACGCCTTACTATACTATGTCGAAAAAAAATGCCATTTTTCAAACATGTTGTAAAAACGTGCCATATGATGAAATAATGTAAAGGAGGCCGTGAAAAACACTCCAGAAAGGTTTTCTTTGAAAAAAAAATCATCATGAATTTTGGCGCAAAAAAAACGCCTTACTATACTATGTCGAAAAAAAATGCCATTTTTCAAACATGTTGTAAAAACGTGCCATATGATGAAATAATGTAAAGGAGGCGTGAAAAACACTCCAGAAAGGTTTTCTTTGAAAAAAAAATCATCATGAATTTTGGCGCAAAAAAAACGCCTTACTATACTATGTCGAAAAAAAATGCCATTTTTCAAACATGTTGTAAAAACGTGCCATATGATGAAATAATGTAAAGGAGGCCGTGAAAAACACTCCAGAAAGGTTTTCTTTGAAAAAAAATCATCATGAATTTTGGCGCAAAAAAAACGCCTTACTATACTATGTCGAAAAAAAATGCCATTTTTCAAACATGTTGTAAAAACGTGCCATATGATGAAATAATGTAAAGGAGGCCGTGAAAAACACTCCAGAAAGGTTTTCTGTGAAAAAAAAATCATCATGAATTTTGGCGCAAAAAAAACGCCTTACTATACTATGTCGAAAAAAAATGCCATTTTTCAAACATGTTGTAAAAACGTGCCATATGATGAAATAATGTAAAGGAGGCGTGAAAAACACTCCAGAAAGGTTTTCTTTGAAAAAAAATCATCATGAATTTTGGCGCAAAAAAAACGCCTTACTATACTATGTCGAAAAAAAATGCCATTTTTCAAACATGTTGTAAAAACGTGCCATATGATGAAATAATGTAAAGGAGGGCGTGAAAAACACTCCAGAAAGGTTTTCTTTGAAAAAAAAATCATCATGAATTTTGGCGCAAAAAAAACGCCTTACTATACTATGTCGAAAAAAAATGCCATTTTTCAAACATGTTGTAAAAACGTGCCATATGATGAAATAATGTAAAGGAGGCCGTGAAAAACACTCCAGAAAGGTTTTCTTTGAAAAAAAAATCATCATGAATTTTGGCGCAAAAAAAACGCCTTACTATACTATGTCGAAAAAAAATGCCATTTTTCAAACATGTTGTAAAAACGTGCCATATGATGAAATAATGTAAAGGAGGCCGTGAAAAACACTCCAGAAAGGTTTTCTTTGAAAAAAAAATCATCATGAATTTTGGCGCAAAAAAAACGCCTTACTATACTATGTCGAAAAAAAATGCCATTTTTCAAACATGTTGTAAAAACGTGCCATATGATGAAATAATGTAAAGGAGGGCGTGAAAAACACTCCAGAAAGGTTTTCTTTGAAAAAAAATCATCATGAATTTTGGCGCAAAAAAAACGCCTTACTATACTATGTCGAAAAAAAATGCCATTTTTCAAACATGTTGTAAAAACGTGCCATATGATGAAATAATGTAAAGGAGGGCGTGAAAAACACTCCAGAAAGGTTTTCTTTGAAAAAAAAATCATCATGAATTTTGGCGCAAAAAAAACGCCTTACTATACTATGTCGAAAAAAAATGCCATTTTTCAAACATGTTGTAAAAACGTGCCATATGATGAAATAATGTAAAGGAGGCGTGAAAAACACTCCAGAAAGGTTTTCTTTGAAAAAAAAATCATCATGAATTT
The DNA here is from genome assembly GCA_027123335.1 of Amphiprion clarkii. NCBI lineage: Eukaryota > Metazoa > Chordata > Actinopteri > Pomacentridae > Amphiprion > Amphiprion clarkii. Next base: position 7,578,481 of record CM049576.1, read on the forward strand.
TGGCGCAAAAAAAACGCCTTACTATACTATGTCGAAAAAAAATGCCATTTTTCAAACATGTTGTAAAAACGTGCCATATGATGAAATAATGTAAAGGAGGGCGTGAAAAACACTCCAGAAAGGTTTTCTTTGAAAAAAAAATCATCATGAATTTTGGCGCAAAAAAAACGCCTTACTATACTATGTCGAAAAAAAATGCCATTTTTCAAACATGTTGTAAAAACGTGCCATATGATGAAATAATGTAAAGGAGGGCGTGAAAAACACTCCAGAAAGGTTTTCTTTGAAAAAAAAATCATCATGAATTTTGGCGCAAAAAAAACGCCTTACTATACTATGTCGAAAAAAAATGCCATTTTTCAAACATGTTGTAAAAACGTGCCATATGATGAAATAATGTAAAGGAGGGCGTGAAAAACACTCCAGAAAGGTTTTCTTTGAAAAAAAAATCATCATGAATTTTGGCGCAAAAAAAACGCCTTACTATACTATGTCGAAAAAAAATGCCATTTTTCAAACATGTTGTAAAAACGTGCCATATGATGAAATAATGTAAAGGAGGCGTGAAAAACACTCCAGAAAGGTTTTCTTTGAAAAAAAAATCATCATGAATTTTGGCGCAAAAAAAACGCCTTACTATACTATGTCGAAAAAAAATGCCATTTTTCAAACATGTTGTAAAAACGTGCCATATGATGAAATAATGTAAAGGAGGGCGTGAAAAACACTCCAGAAAGGTTTTCTTTGAAAAAAAAATCATCATGAATTTTGGCGCAAAAAAAACGCCTTACTATACTATGTCGAAAAAAAATGCCATTTTTCAAACATGTTGTAAAAACGTGCCATATGATGAAATAATGTAAAGGAGGCCGTGAAAAACACTCCAGAAAGGTTTTCTTTGAAAAAAAATCATCATGAATTTTGGCGCAAAAAAAACGCCTTACTATACTATGTCGAAAAAAAATGCCATTTTTCAAACATGTTGTAAAAACGTGCCATATGATGAAATAATGTAAAGGAGGCCGTGAAAAACACTCCAGAAAGGTTTTCTTTGAAAAAAAAATCATCATGAATTTTGGCGCAAAAAAACGCCTTACTATACTATGTCGAAAAAAAATGCCATTTTTCAAACATGTTGTAAAAACGTGCCATATGATGAAATAATGTAAAGGAGGGCGTGAAAAACACTCCAGAAAGGTTTTCTTTGAAAAAAAAATCATCATGAATTTTGGCGCAAAAAAAACGCCTTACTATACTATGTCGAAAAAAAATGCCATTTTTCAAACATGTTGTAAAAACGTGCCATATGATGAAATAATGTAAAGGAGGGCGTGAAAAACACTCCAGAAAGGTTTTCTTTGAAAAAAAATCATCATGAATTTTGGCGCAAAAAAAACGCCTTACTATACTATGTCGAAAAAAAATGCCATTTTTCAAACATGTTGTAAAAACGTGCCATATGATGAAATAATGTAAAGGAGGCCGTGAAAAACACTCCAGAAAGGTTTTCTTTGAAAAAAAAATCATCATGAATTTTGGCGCAAAAAAAACGCCTTACTATACTATGTCGAAAAAAAATGCCATTTTTCAAACATGTTGTAAAAACGTGCCATATGATGAAATAATGTAAAGGAGGCCGTGAAAAACACTCCAGAAAGGTTTTCTTTGAAAAAAAAATCATCATGAATTTTGGCGCAAAAAAAACGCCTTACTATACTATGTCGAAAAAAAATGCCATTTTTCAAACATGTTGTAAAAACGTGCCATATGATGAAATAATGTAAAGGAGGGCGTGAAAAACACTCCAGAAAGGTTTTCTTTGAAAAAAAAATCATCATGAATTTTGGCGCAAAAAAAACGCCTTACTATACTATGTCGAAAAAAAATGCCATTTTTCAAACATGTTGTAAAAACGTGCCATATGATGAAATAATGTAAAGGAGGCGTGAAAAACACTCCAGAAAGGTTTTCTTTGAAAAAAAAATCATCATGAATTTTGGCGCAAAAAAAACGCCTTACTATACTATGTCGAAAAAAAATGCCATTTTTCAAACATGTTGTAAAAACGTGCCATATGATGAAATAATGACAGGTGACGTGTTTAGAGCGACATGCTATACTATGATCTTTTTAGACTGACATGCTGTGGAACGTTTGACATGTTCAGGTGTTCTTTGTGTGAAAACTCAGAGATTTCAGGGATCAGAAGGTGGTTTTCAACTTTCTTTGTTAACTTTCTGCTTCAACTTTAAACTAAATTTCCTTCACTAAGCCAGCCCTCTGGACTTCCAGGAAGCTGTGTTCCTATTGGCTGTCCAGGTGGCTGCTTGGTGTTATCAGGAACACCTGAGCAGCTCAGTGTCTTCCTGCTTTGTTTAGCTGCAGACAAACATTTCCTCTGCTTCTCTTCACCACTGAACTGGGTTTGGCTCCGTTGCTTTAGTTTGTTCTTTAGGCGTTGGCTTGCAGCTTCCAGCAGTAAAATCATCTTTAATGTGTTTCTTTGGTGTGTTTTAGGGCTTTGTACTGGATAGTTGTCTTGGTAAATGTGGTTCTTTAGCCACAGTTAGCACATGGTGCTAATGTGTGCAGTGATTAGTGGATTTGGTGCAGCTGAGTTGTGTCTTTATCTTGGCTGTAGTGAGTCTTTAGAGGTTTCTGGTCAGACACATTCTGTATTCTTGTTTGAGAACCAGCGTTGGTTGTCCAGAAGGTAAGAGTTCCTGTCCTGATTCTCTGTTCTCAGAGGTTCTCTGGTAGGCTGCAGGAGACTTTAGCGTTTGGGTTGTACTAGTTTGGTTTTTGTATGGTTTCATTTGAACGACTATCTTGAGGCCCCTCCATGTGGTTTAGTGAGGTTTTCTGGAACAGTTCTATAAAGCAACCTGCAGCAGAAGAGACTTGGAGAGTTTTTAGGAAGTTCTGGAGACCAGACTTCAGCGCAGCAGAAACATTTGTCAGCAGTTTGAGCAGCAGAAGGTGAGCTTCAGAGTAGAAATGAGACAGAAACCTTCTTGACCCGTGTGGTGAGGTCCTGTACCAAGAGTTTGAGCAGGTTGTGAAGAGTCTGTAGTTCTTTGGTCTGAAAGCACAAGAAGAGTCAAATCATTAAAGGAGAGAACAGGAGATATTGTTGGTTCTTCTGTCGCTCTACAGTTTCCAGTTTCCTGGAGCCTCCAGTCTCAGTCTCCACTGAGACTGGAGGCTCCACAACTAAGTAGCAGCCACCAACAGAAGTCCAAAGTGTCTGTAGAACTCACCACGAGTGTCTACAGACCGAAGCACATCACAGAAATACAAATAAGAAAACACTCAGAGAGGCACCAGGACGGACTGGTCACAGATACCAGCCACCCCGAGTAAGAGCTTAGTTGTAGTTTTATAGTCTGCAGGTGTGGTGATGGCTGTGTCCGATTGGTAGAGGTGGAGGGGAACTGGACGGTGACCCAATCAGGAAGGTTGGGGGGCGTGGAGAACAAGGCTGCAGTGCAGATCGTCTACTCCTGAGCCATTATTTGGGATGGCTGGCAGCTGGGGTTCCAGAGAGAGGCTCTGAAAAGACTCTGAAAACAGCCACAGTTGAACCCACACATGCAGTTTCCCCCACACAAAGGCCCAATAGAAAACCAGACGGCACACAGATACAATACAGATAATTGAAAAGAAGAAAACTGGCTCTGAAATACTCAATGAACTGATACGTCATCTAGTGTTAATCTGAGTAAGAATTCTTCATAATATAAAATGTAACTGACTGAGCTGTATTAACTCTTTAAGCGCCAAAGTTGCAAGCAACATTGCTGAACATAGCAAGCCATAGCTGCAAATGTGGTGCTTCATGTAGTTACTACTTTCCACCAGGAGATGGCGGACAACTGGGACTTCAATCTGAGCATCATTTGTGGGCGTGTTTTCATTCAAAGTTTTGGAGTTTATAGTTTGAAAACCGCCCCGCGGTCGAGGAGACGAGGGTTGTAGTCCGAGCGCAGCAGAGTGCAAGACAGCGAGAGAAAACTCATCATGCCGAGAGGTTTGTTCACCGTTGACAAAGTACTTCATCAAGTAATGGCTGACTAAGATTCTGAAGAGGAATATTCACCCTCTGATGAAGATGTTCAGTCATCCAGTGAGACAGAAAGTGACGCTGCGTCTGTGCACCATGACAGTCCACAAGCAGCACATACTGGAGCCGATGCTTTGCTTCACCGTGTCCGAGGTGGCAGGAGGGGACGTGGTGGGTGCAGCAGGTGGTCAAAACACCGCTAATGGGGAGGTGGGTAGTGGGGACGCAAAAATCCGTGGAAATAGTGGCAGACGCGGGAGAAGCTGTTGGAGAAAATGCACTGATAATAGCGGCGGAGGCCGCAGTGGCGTTCAGGGCCCCGTCGTAAATGACGATCATGATGGCTGGGTTTGCTTCAGAGATGAGGAACAATATCACAAGTGGATCAGACATTTAGATGAGCCTGTTGGGTATCATGGAGACAGGAATCTGACAAATTCTGAGCCAAGCAATGTGATCTTGATCGATAAACATCTGTAAAAGTTATGTAATCCATATGTCCACCGCCTGGTGACGTCATAATATGCAAATTAGATGAGTGAATTTACTCCCATCACAAACTTAGGGTCATACTGATAATTTTACTCATTTACAGTATGCCTTTATCTCTAATCATTTTCAAGTTACAACCTTTTGAAAAAGTGATATCAAAACTGAATATTTTATTGAAAAAACTGTGGCACCTAAAGGGTTAATTAAATCGAGATATTTCAAATTGAAAGAAACACAACATGGACTGAAAGATTTCAGTCAATTAAACCTGAAATTCACTTACCTGAGAAAACCATCCTTTAATGTCTTACCTTAAATAACCTACATTTTAAAAAAATATAGGTGCAAAGTTAAAGTTTCACACTACAGATTCGAAAAATGTCATTTTTCAACATGTTGTGAAAACGTGCCATATGATGAAATAATGTAAAGGAGGCCGTGAAAAACACTCCAGAAAGTTTTCTTTGAAAAAAAAACCATCATGAATTTTAGCAAAAAAAAAAACGCCTTACTATACTATGTGAATTTATACATCATATTGATGTTTAAATAATGGGAACTGCAGCCCACGTTCAGTCAAGTCAGCGGAATTACGGATAAACAACGTTTCCAGGTATCTCTTCCAAAATAAAAGCCATGATTGTTTTACGGAAAAATTACATTTCAAAATTGTGATTTTGAAAATGTAAATCAAACTGTAATCAGCATTAGCTAGCTGCTCCACTTGCTCTGAATATATTTGTTCTCGTCTTTCTCAAGCCCAAAGGTAAAATGAATCCATATTCTGGCTACATTACCGACAACAGCGTCCCTGGAGTGACCGGAAAGGTTAGCCGAGCTAGCGGAAGTGCTAATGAGGTCTGCTCTGGTACGGATTATTACCGTCACACATGTAGCTTTGAAAATAAATCTTCTCCAAGACACAGAGCTGTAGCTCCGTTTCAGTGTGAGCTCTAATGTTTCTCTGTGTCTGAATTCCTCTAATAAAATCCTCCTGTTCACTGGGAGCTGCAGCTACCAGAGATACGAATATCTATGTATGGGTCAGACTGAGAGCCGGAGAGCAGCGATTGGTCAGACTGAGAGCCGGAGAGCAGCGATTGGTCAGACTGACTGAGAGCCGAGGACTCTGTCCCGCCCACATTTACGGCTTCTGCTGTTTACCTGCTGCTGCTAACAACGTTAGCATCCAAAAGTGAAGATAAACTCTACAGGTAAGTCATTTTTGTAACTAGTTGTACTCTTCTCCACATCTGGACAACATCACATATAAAGCAGTGAAGTTACTGTAAGTTAACACCAGACTGTAACCTCTGATATTAACATGTTCTAACATCAGGTTTTAAAATTGTTCTGTAAATCTGAGGTTTCCTCATTTAGTGCTAACGCTGATGCTAAATCAGGTTAGTCAGTGTCATAAACTAGTTAACTGTTAGCTGTAGCTAAGTTTCCTGCAGATCACAGCTGATCAATCATAACGGATCGATAACTGCTGTTTTAATGATCAGCAGATATAAATAAATCTACGTTAATGTTCCTCCACAGAACTGTTACTGATGAATGTTAATCTCTCAGTTCTGAGTTAATATCTGTTCTTTGCTTCAGTTTTTTTTCTCTACAACAGTGTATGGTGAGATAACTGTGGAGCTCATGCTAATGCTAATGATACATTATAATAAAACAGAATAAACTTTATTGTCCATCCAAGGCAGTAAAATGGTCTTTAGCCTCAACCAGGAAAAGAAATATAGGACAAAATACAACACTATTGTCTTCTATTCATATCATGATGTGTTCACACTGATATTTAATGTTCCTGCAGTTGGAATTAAAGAACCTTGTAGATCTTTTCCTCACTGTTAGTGTCTTTTCCTTCCAGCCTTGGTCTGGATCATTGGGAACATCTAGTCTGATGGACTGAGAGCTCCAGAGAACATGAACATCCAGCTGTGGTTGTCTGAAGAGTCTTTTCTCCTTCATCACTGTGAGGAAGAGCAGCACTGATGTCCTCCTCATCCTTCCAGTAATAACAATAATGCTGCAGATTCAGCTCCTCTCTTCAGAATACAACTTGTCTAGTGACTGTTCAGTTTTTACATTTTACTGTCAGCAACACATTATTTATTTCATCCATTTATCACGTGTTTACTCATCTTTAAAGTTCACAATAGTTAAACAATGTAGTTTTTAAATGTACAATAAAGGAAATAATGATTTCCAGCCCTCCCTTTCTGTTTGAACTTAGTCCAGATTGTAGACTCGGCCAATGTCTTTGACAACGTTCTGCGATTCTTTACCTCGCTGAAGACGTTTTAGAATCGTCTCTGGGGTTGTAGATTCATGTCGGTTTGTTGGGTGAATATTTTCCTGACAATAGAAACAGTGTCGTTCCACAAACTGTCCACCAGATGGAGCCACTCACACATAAATGTACATTATTGTGTTTCAGTTGAACCAGACGTTGTGATTCATGATGTAAAGTTGAACTGTTGAGTGTTTTCCAGGTGAATCCAGACCTCTAGACTCTCTGCAGACTGCTAGGAAAAGATGGTTCTACAATAAAACAACATTTATCAGCCTTCAGTAGCTGGAGACTGATGGAGATAGTTGGAGAAATCAGAGTGTGTTGTTGTGAAGAGTTGAAGATATTATTTGTTGTGTGATGAACAATTAAAGTCCATCACAACCTAAACTGTAAAATATTCAATAAATCTACAAACACTGTCCAGTTTCTAACAACAGAGTCTGATATCTACAACTAGTACAATAAATCCAACCTGAGACCAGATTTAACCTTCAAAGATCCTGAATTCATCCATCACACCTCTACAGTTTATCTCAGCTCACATTGAACTCTTCACTCACCGTGTCGAGTTTAAATTTCTCACCCTTTTAGAAGATTCAGATCGTTCTTGGTTTCTCAGAGCCTTCAGATCTTCACTGTAGGAGGAGAACTTTAAATTCTGTAGACTCTTAGAGGATTCAATCCTACGACCTTCAGACCTCCAGTCAGTCTTCTACCAAGCAGACCTACCTGGAGAGATGAGAGTTCCTGATCATACGACGTCTTTGGATCTGAAAACAGAACAGATTATTCACTGTGACGGATTTTAAGCCACACAGAAAGATTAAAGAAGCCTCGCTTCATTTTTCAAGACATTTTTGAAAGACTTTCAGGTATTTTAAACAATCTTTATCATCTTTTGGACAAATTTGGTTCAATTTTAAAGTGTTTTGGTCTATTTCAAGTCATTCGGGACAGATTTCAGGTCAAAATATCTAAAAACTAGAACTTTGTCTGGTCAAACTTTCCCCACATCCAATTCTACTGATGTTAGAGCCTCAAAAGTTGGTGAAATGTTGACCAAAGACTGTATTTTAGTAGAAATATGAATCCATTCATAGTCATTTAGTAATTTTTGACAAGTTAGAAGTAATTTTCTACAACTCTGAGGTCACGTGGGCCTAACTTTTAGTCATTCTGGACAAATTTTATTAATTTTGGACTAACTTTGAGGAATTTTGTATAACTTTCAAGTCAAAATGGCTAAAGTTTTCCTGCCATACTTTCCACATATCATTCTATTGATGTTATTTTAGTAGAAATATGGATCCATCCATTTATATACACTTACAGGAACTTTATGAAGACACTATTCCATCCTCCATGTAGAATTTGGCACTTTCTTCCATTTTCTAAGGACCAATAATCATTCATTTTTCCTCATTTTGGACAAACTCTTATTTTGGACGGATTTCATGACATCTTTGAAAGATTTCAAGTTATTTTTTGACATTCTTTATTTCCTTTTGGACACATTTAGTTACATTTTTGAAACTTTTTATGACATTTTAGTCAGTTTTGAATCATTCTGGACAGGTTTCAACTAAAAATACCTAAAAACAACAATCCTGACTGGAGTAAAAACCAAAATGTGAGTGTGTTGTTGTTGTCTTGTGTTATAGGGACGACGATAAACATCTGAAACTATGAGTCAGGTCCAACTAACCTTTTGAATGAAGGGAAAACATCTTCCAGAAGCACAGAAACAGAAATGCAGTTTGTTTTACCTGGACGTAGAATCAGATGTTGTTGCTCGGTGCAGCCAGCGGGTGGCGCTCTGCCTCCACAGATGTCACTATAATTATCAAACTGGGGCTGATCCACATTTTTCAACATTTTCTGACATTTTAGAGACAAGCAGCTGAAGATAATCCACCATGAACCATGTTGTTAGCAGTTAATAGTCGTCCTTCACTGCACCTAACTGTCCTTTGTGTTATTTTTCTATTTAACCAATCGGTAAAATGACAAATAAAAAGGTTTAGTTTTGATTGAACCAAAAGTCAAAGCTGCAGAATCAGTTTTTCTCAACAGAAATCATAAAAGGAGTCCATGTGGTTGAATTCTGCTCATTACTGACGACCATTGAGACCTCAGTTTGACTGATTAGTTCATAAAAACAGTCTAAATCCTATGATTGATGCTTCTTAAATGCGACTATTTTCTGATTTCTATCCTCCTCTGTGAACGTCTTTTTCTCACTATCTTGTGTCTTTTTGTTTCTCTCGTTAGTTTTCTGTGTTTTCGTGGTCGTTTAAAATCTGCATACATTCTTTTTCCTCAGATTGAATCCTGTCTCTAGATGATCCTGGTTTCTTCTTTCATTGTCTCTAATAGTTCTGACCAACCACCTACCAACAGGATATGAGCCTTGAAAGTTTACCCAGAATGCACTTCTTATAGTTTTCTCCCACCACATATCATCACACTCCCACCTCCATGCTTCACTGTCAGGACGATGCATCCGCTGGGGTAGTTTTGCATCTTTTTGTGGTCACTTTGCTTCTTTTTACATTTGTTTTGTGTGTTTCAGTGATCTTTCTATGTCTCTTTGTTGTAGTTTTACATCTTTTTGTGGTCATTTTGCTGCTTCTTATGCTTGTTTGTGTATTTAATGATTGCCTTGTCTCTAATTGATAGTTTTGTGTCTTTTTGCGGTAGTTGTTTCCTGATTGTATGGTCATCTCCCCAACACCTTTTGCTCATGTTCCCACCTTTGTGCTTCACTGTCAGGATTATGCATTAACTGTGGTAGTTTTGCATCTTTTTATGCTTGTTTTCTGTCTTTTGGTGGTAGCTTTACATCTTTTTTGGTCATTTTGCTTATTTTTATGCTTGTTTTGTGTCTGTTAATAGTAGTTTTGCATCTTTTTTTGGTCATTTTGCTTCTTTTTACATTTGTTTTGTGTGTTTCAGTAGTTGTTCTATGTCTCTGTTGTAGTTTTACATCTTTTGAAGGTCATTTTGCGTCTTTTGTTGTTTTATGTCTCTTTGTGGTCAGTTTGCTCCTTTTTATGCTCGTTTTGTGTATTTTATGATTGTTTCATTTCTAATTGATAGTTTTGTGTCTTTTTGTGGTAGTTTTTTCCAAAATAAAACATGAAAGTATATCCAGAATGCACTTTTTAAAGTTTTCTCCCACCACATATCATCACACTCCCACCTCCGTGCTTCACTGTCAGGACTATGCATCCACTGGGATAGTCGTGGTCAAAAGAGACACAAAACCATCAAAAATAAACACAAAACCAACCTTGAAAATTTACACAGAATGCACTTTTTTAAAGCTTTCTCCCACCACATATCATCAATATATCACTTCTGGTGCTTCACTGTCAGGACTATGCATTCACTGATGTTTCCTGGTCAGAAGAGACGCATAAACACATAAACAAAAACAACCTGCTCAGAAATGAAGGAAGAAGTCCATTAAGAAGTGATAAATCTGGTCCTGAAACTTGCATTTCCTGCTACACCTGAACGCAACCACCTGCACAGGAAGCTACACGGAAAAACTACAAAACGAGCCGCCATTACCGTGGAAACGGGTAAACATGGCCGCCAGTCTGACGTCGGTGAGCGGGAAGATTCAACGAAGCCGCTAATTAACCTGTATGTCATTTCTACACACACACACACACACACACACACACACACACATTAACACACACACATTAACACACACACACACACACACACACATCAACACACACAGTAACACACACACACATTAACACACACACACACACACATTAACAAACACACACACACACACACACACACATTAACACACA
>CM049576.1:7589273-7624273 GCA_027123335.1 Amphiprion clarkii
TGAAAAACACTCCAGAAAGGTTTTCTGTGAAAATAAAATCATCATGAATTTTGGCGCAAAAAAAAACGCCTTACTATACTATGTCGAAAAAAAATGACATTTTTCAAACATGTTGTAAAAACGTGCCATATGATGAAATAATGTAAAGGAGGCCGTGAAAAACACTCCAGAAAGGTTTTCTGTGAAAAAAAAATCATCATGAATTTTGGCGCAAAAAAAACGCCTTACTATACTATGTCGAAAAAAAATGCGACTTTTCAAACATGTTGTAAAAACGTGCCATATGATGAAATAATGTAAAGGAGGCGTGAAAAACACTCCAGAAAGGTTTTCTGTGAAAAAAAAATCATCATGAATTTTGGCGCAAAAAAAACGCCTTACTATACTATGTCGAAAAAAAATGCCATTTTTCAAACATGTTGTAAAAACGAGCCATATGATGAAATAATGTAAAGGAGGCCGTGAAAAACACTCCAGAAAGGTTTTCTGTGAAAAAAAAATCATCATGAATTTTGGCGCAAAAAAAACGCCTTACTATACTATGTCGAAAAAAAATGACATTTTTCAAACATGTTGTAAAAACGTGCCATATGATGAAATAATGTAAAGGAGGGCGTGAAAAACACTCCAGAAAGGTTTTCTTTGAAAAAAAATCATCATGAATTTTGGCGCAAAAAAAACGCCTTACTATACTATGTCGAAAAAAAATGACATTTTTCAAACATGTTGTAAAAACGTGCCATATGATGAAATAATGTAAAGGAGGCCGTGAAAAACACTCCAGAAAGGTTTTCTGTGAAAAAAAAATCATCATGAATTTTGGCGCAAAAAAAACGCCTTACTATACTATGTCGAAAAAAAATGCCATTTTTCAAACATGTTGTAAAAACGTGCCATATGATGAAATAATGTAAAGGAGGCGTGAAAAACACTCCAGAAAGGTTTTCTGTGAAAAAAAAATCATCATGAATTTTGGCGCAAAAAAAACGCCTTACTATACTATGTCGAAAAAAAATGCCATTTTTCAAACATGTTGTAAAAACGTGCCATATGATGAAATAATGTAAAGGAGGGCGTGAAAAACACTCCAGAAAGGTTTTCTTTGAAAAAAAAATCATCATGAATTTTGGCGCAAAAAAAACGCCTTACTATACTATGTCGAAAAAAAATGCCATTTTTCAAACATGTTGTAAAAACGTGCCATATGATGAAATAATGTAAAGGAGGCCGTGAAAAACACTCCAGAAAGGTTTTCTGTGAAAAAAAAATCATCATGAATTTTGGCGCAAAAAAAACGCCTTACTATACTATGTCGAAAAAAAATGCCATTTTTCAAACATGTTGTAAAAACGTGCCATATGATGAAATAATGTAAAGGAGGGCGTGAAAAACACTCCAGAAAGGTTTTCTTTGAAAAAAAATCATCATGAATTTTGGCGCAAAAAAAACGCCTTACTATACTATGTCGAAAAAAAATGCCATTTTTCAAACATGTTGTAAAAACGTGCCATATGATGAAATAATGTAAAGGAGGCCGTGAAAAACACTCCAGAAAGGTTTTCTGTGAAAAAAAAATCATCATGAATTTTGGCGCAAAAAAAACGCCTTACTATACTATGTCGAAAAAAAATGCCATTTTTCAAACATGTTGTAAAAACGTGCCATATGATGAAATAATGTAAAGGAGGCCGTGAAAAACACTCCAGAAAGGTTTTCTGTGAAAAAAAAATCATCATGAATTTTGGCGCAAAAAAAACGCCTTACTATACTATGTCGAAAAAAAATGCCATTTTTCAAACATGTTGTAAAAACGTGCCATATGATGAAATAATGTAAAGGAGGCCGTGAAAAACACTCCAGAAAGGTTTTCTGTGAAAAAAAAATCATCATGAATTTTGGCGCAAAAAAAACGCCTTACTATACTATGTCGAAAAAAAATGACATTTTTCAAACATGTTGTAAAAACGTGCCATATGATGAAATAATGTAAAGGAGGGCGTGAAAAACACTCCAGAAAGGTTTTCTTTGAAAAAAAAATCATCATGAATTTTGGCGCAAAAAAAACGCCTTACTATACTATGTCGAAAAAAAATGCCATTTTTCAAACATGTTGTAAAAACGTGCCATATGATGAAATAATGTAAAGGAGGCCGTGAAAAACACTCCAGAAAGGTTTTCTTTGAAAAAAAAATCATCATGAATTTTGGCGCAAAAAAAACGCCTTACTATACTATGTCGAAAAAAAATGCCATTTTTCAAACATGTTGTAAAAACGTGCCATATGATGAAATAATGTAAAGGAGGGCGTGAAAAACACTCCAGAAAGGTTTTCTGTGAAAAAAAAATCATCATGAATTTTGGCGCAAAAAAAACGCCTTACTATACTATGTCGAAAAAAAATGCCATTTTTCAAACATGTTGTAAAAACGTGCCATATGATGAAATAATGTAAAGGAGGGCGTGAAAAACACTCCAGAAAGGTTTTCTGTGAAAAAAAAATCATCATGAATTTTGGCGCAAAAAAAACGCCTTACTATACTATGTCGAAAAAAAATGCCATTTTTCAAACATGTTGTAAAAACGTGCCATATGATGAAATAATGTAAAGGAGGCCGTGAAAAACACTCCAGAAAGGTTTTCTGTGAAAAAAAAATCATCATGAATTTTGGCGCAAAAAAAACGCCTTACTATACTATGTCGAAAAAAAATGCCATTTTTCAAACATGTTGTAAAAACGTGCCATATGATGAAATAATGTAAAGGAGGCCGTGAAAAACACTCCAGAAAGGTTTTCTGTGAAAAAAAAATCATCATGAATTTTGGCGCAAAAAAAACGCCTTACTATACTATGTCGAAAAAAAATGCCATTTTTCAAACATGTTGTAAAAACGTGCCATATGATGAAATAATGTAAAGGAGGGCGTGAAAAACACTCCAGAAAGGTTTTCTTTGAAAAAAAAATCATCATGAATTTTGGCGCAAAAAAAAACGCCTTACTATACTATGTCGAAAAAAAATGCCATTTTTCAAACATGTTGTAAAAACGTGCCATATGATGAAATAATGTAAAGGAGGGCGTGAAAAACACTCCAGAAAGGTTTTCTGTGAAAAAAAATCATCATGAATTTTGGCGCAAAAAAAACGCCTTACTATACTATGTCGAAAAAAAATGCCATTTTTCAAACATGTTGTAAAAACGTGCCATATGATGAAATAATGTAAAGGAGGCCGTGAAAAACACTCCAGAAAGGTTTTCTTTGAAAAAAAAATCATCATGAATTTTGGCGCAAAAAAAACGCCTTACTATACTATGTCGAAAAAAAATGCCATTTTTCAAACATGTTGTAAAAACGTGCCATATGATGAAATAATGTAAAGGAGGGCGTGAAAAACACTCCAGAAAGGTTTTCTGTGAAAAAAAAATCATCATGAATTTTGGCGCAAAAAAAACGCCTTACTATACTATGTCGAAAAAAAATGCCATTTTTCAAACATGTTGTAAAAACGTGCCATATGATGAAATAATGTAAAGGAGGCCGTGAAAAACACTCCAGAAAGGTTTTCTGTGAAAAAAAATCATCATGAATTTTGGCGCAAAAAAAACGCCTTACTATACTATGTCGAAAAAAAATGACATTTTTCAAACATGTTGTAAAAACGTGCCATATGATGAAATAATGTAAAGGAGGCCGTGAAAAACACTCCAGAAAGGTTTTCTGTGAAAAAAAAATCATCATGAATTTTGGCGCAAAAAAAACGCCTTACTATACTATGTCGAAAAAAAATGCATTTTTCAAACATGTTGTAAAAACGTGCCATATGATGAAATAATGTAAAGGAGGCGTGAAAAACACTCCAGAAAGGTTTTCTGTGAAAAAAAAATCATCATGAATTTTGGCGCAAAAAAAACGCCTTACTATACTATGTCGAAAAAAAATGCCATTTTTCAAACATGTTGTAAAAACGTGCCATATGATGAAATAATGTAAAGGAGGCGTGAAAAACACTCCAGAAAGGTTTTCTGTGAAAAAAAAATCATCATGAATTTTGGCGCAAAAAAAACGCCTTACTATACTATGTCGAAAAAAAATGCCATTTTTCAAACATGTTGTAAAAACGTGCCATATGATGAAATAATGTAAAGGAGGCCGTGAAAAACACTCCAGAAAGGTTTTCTTTGAAAAAAAAATCATCATGAATTTTGGCGCAAAAAAAACGCCTTACTATACTATGTCGAAAAAAAATGCCATTTTTCAAACATGTTGTAAAAACGTGCCATATGATGAAATAATGTAAAGGAGGCCGTGAAAAACACTCCAGAAAGGTTTTCTTGAAAAAAAAATCATCATGAATTTTGGCGCAAAAAAAACGCCTTACTATACTATGTCGAAAAAAAATGCCATTTTTCAAACATGTTGTAAAAACGTGCCATATGATGAAATAATGTAAAGGAGGCGTGAAAAACACTCCAGAAAGGTTTTCTGTGAAAAAAAAATCATCATGAATTTTGGCGCAAAAAAAACGCCTTACTATACTATGTCGAAAAAAAATGCCATTTTTCAAACATGTTGTAAAAACGTGCCATATGATGAAATAATGTAAAGGAGGGCGTGAAAAACACTCCAGAAAGGTTTTCTGTGAAAAAAAATCATCATGAATTTTGGCGCAAAAAAAACGCCTTACTATACTATGTCGAAAAAAAATGCCATTTTTCAAACATGTTGTAAAAACGTGCCATATGATGAAATAATGTAAAGGAGGGCGTGAAAAACACTCCAGAAAGGTTTTCTGTGAAAAAAAAATCATCATGAATTTTGGCGCAAAAAAAACGCCTTACTATACTATGTCGAAAAAAAATGCCATTTTTCAAACATGTTGTAAAAACGTGCCATATGATGAAATAATGTAAAGGAGAGCGTGAAAAACACTCCAGAAAGGTTTTCTGTGAAAAAAAAATCATCATGAATTTTGGCGCAAAAAAACGCCTTACTACACTATGTCGAAAAAAAATGCCATTTTTCAAACATGTTGTAAAAACGTGCCATATGATGAAATAATGTAAAGGAGGGCGTGAAAAACACTCCAGAAAGGTTTTCTGTGAAAAAAAATCATCATGAATTTTGGCGCAAAAAAAACGCCTTACTATACTATGTCGAAAAAAAATGCCATTTTTCAAACATGTTGTCAAAACGTGCCATATGATGAAATAATGTAAAGGAGGGCGTGAAAAACACTCCAGAAAGGTTTTCTTTGAAAAAAAATCATCATGAATTTTGGCGCAAAAAAAACGCCTTACTATACTATGTCGAAAAAAAATGCCATTTTTCAAACATGTTGTAAAAACGTGCCATATGATGAAATAATGTAAAGGAGGGCATGAAAAACACTCCAGAAAGGTTTTCTTGGAAAAAAAAATCATCATGAATTTTGGCGCAAAAAAAACGCCTTACTATACTATGTCGAAAAAAATGCGACTTTTCAAACATGTTGTAAAAACGTGCCATATGATGAAATAATGTGAAGGAGAGCGTGAAAAACACTCCAGAAAGGTTTTCTGTAAAAAAAAAAATCATCATGAATTTTGGCGCAAAAAATGCCGTACTACACTATGTCGAAAAAAAATGCCATTTTTCAACATGTTGTAAAAACGGGCCATATGATGAAATAATGTAAAGTAGGGTGTGAAAAACACTCCATAAAGGTTGTCTGTGAAAAAAAAATCATCATGAATGTTAGCGCAAAAAAAACGCCTTACTATACTATGTCGAAAAAAATGCCATTTTTCAAACATGTTGTAAAAACGTGCGATATGATGAAATAATGTAAAGGAGGCCGTGAAAAACACTCCAGAAAGGTTTTCTTGGAAAAAAAATCATCATGAATTTTGGCGCAAAAAAAACGCCTTACTATACTATGTCGAAAAAAAATGCCATTTTTCAAACATGTTGTAAAAACGTGCCATATGATGAAATAATGTAAAGGAGGGCGTGAAAAACACTCCAGAAAGGTTTTCTTGGAAAAAAAAATCATCATGAATTTTGGCGCAAAAAAACGCCTTACTATACTATGTCGAAAAAAAATGCCATTATTCAACATGTTGTAAAAACGTGCCATATGATGAAATAATGTAAAGGAGGGCGTGAAAAACACTCCAGAAAGGTTTTCTGTGAAAAAAAAATCATCATGAATTTTGGCGCAAAAAAAACGCCTTACTATACTATGTCGAAAAAAAATGCCATTTTCAAACATGTTGTAAAAACGTGCCATATGATGAAATAATGTAAAGGAGGGCGTGAAAAACACTCCAGAAAGGTTTTCTTTGAAAATAAAATCATCATGAATTTTGGCGCAAAAAAAACGCCTTACTATACTATGTCGAAAAAAAATGCCATTTTTCAAACATGTTGTAAAAACGTGCCATATGATGAAATAATGTAAAGGAGGCCATGAAAAACACTCCAGAAAGGTTTTCTTTGAAAAAAAAATCATCATGAATTTTGGCGCAAAAAAAACGCCTTACTATACTATGTCGAAAAAAAATGCCATTTTTCAAACATGTTGTAAAAACGTGCAATATGATGAAATAATGTAAAGGAGGCCATGAAAAACACTCCAGAAAGGTTTTCTTTGAAAAAAAAATCATCATGAATTTTGGCGCAAAAAAAACGCCTTACTATACTATGTCGAAAAAAAATGCCATTTTTCAAACATGTTGTAAAAACGTGCCATATGATGAAATAATGTAAAGGAGGGCGTGAAAAACACTCCAGAAAGGTTTTCTGTGAAAAAAAAATCATCATGAATTTTGGCGCAAAAAAAACGCCTTACTATACTATGTCGAAAAAAAATGCCATTTTTCAAACATGTTGTAAAAACGTGCCATATGATGAAATAATGTAAAGGAGGCGTGAAAAACACTCCAGAAAGGTTTTCTTGGAAAAAAAAATCATCATGAATTTTGGCGCAAAAAAAAACGCCTTACTCTACTATGTCGAAAAAAAATGCCATTTTTCAACATGTTGTAAAAACATGAAATATGATGAAATAATGACAGGTGACGTGTTTAGAGCGACATGCTATACTATGATCTTTTTAGACTGACATGCTGTGGAACGTTTGACATGTTCAGGTGTTCTTTGTGTGAAAACTCAGAGATTTCAGGGATCAGAAGGTGGTTTTCAACTTTCTTTGTTAACTTTCTGCTTCAACTTTAAACTAAATTTCCTTCACTAAGCCAGCCCTCTGGACTTCCAGGAAGCTGTGTTCCTATTGGCTGTCCAGGTGGCTGCTTGGTGTTATCAGGAACACCTGAGCAGCTCAGTGTCTTCCTGCTTTGTTTAGCTGCAGACAAACATTTCCTCTGCTTCTCTTCACCACTGAACTGGGTTTGGCTCCGTTGCTTTAGTTTGTTCTTTAGGCGTTGGCTTGCAGCTTCCAGCAGTAAAATCATCTTTAATGTGTTTCTTTGGTGTGTTTTAGGGCTTTGTACTGGATAGTTGTCTTGGTAAATGTGGTTCTTTAGCCACAGTTAGCACATGGTGCTAATGTGTGCAGTGATTAGTGGATTTGGTGCAGCTGAGTTGTGTCTTTATCTTGGCTGTAGTGAGTCTTTAGAGGTTTCTGGTCAGACACATTCTGTATTCTTGTTTGAGAACCAGCGTTGGTTGTCCAGAAGGTAAGAGTTCCTGTCCTGATTCTCTGTTCTCAGAGGTTCTCTGGTAGGCTGCAGGAGACTTTAGCGTTTGGGTTGTACTAGTTTGGTTTTTGTATGGTTTCATTTGAACGACTATCTTGAGGCCCCTCCATGTGGTTTAGTGAGGTTTTCTGGAACAGTTCTATAAAGCAACCTGCAGCAGAAGAGACTTGGAGAGTTTTTAGGAAGTTCTGGAGACCAGACTTCAGCGCAGCAGAAACATTTGTCAGCAGTTTGAGCAGCAGAAGGTGAGCTTCAGAGTAGAAATGAGACAGAAACCTTCTTGACCCGTGTGGTGAGGTCCTGTACCAAGAGTTTGAGCAGGTTGTGAAGAGTCTGTAGTTCTTTGGTCTGAAAGCACAAGAAGAGTCAAATCATTAAAGGAGAGAACAGGAGATATTGTTGGTTCTTCTGTCGCTCTACAGTTTCCAGTTTCCTGGAGCCTCCAGTCTCAGTCTCCACTGAGACTGGAGGCTCCACAACTAAGTAGCAGCCACCAACAGAAGTCCAAAGTGTCTGTAGAACTCACCACGAGTGTCTACAGACCGAAGCACATCACAGAAATACAAATAAGAAAACACTCAGAGAGGCACCAGGACGGACTGGTCACAGATACCAGCCACCCCGAGTAAGAGCTTAGTTGTAGTTTTATAGTCTGCAGGTGTGGTGATGGCTGTGTCCGATTGGTAGAGGTGGAGGGGAACTGGACGGTGACCCAATCAGGAAGGTTGGGGGGCGTGGAGAACAAGGCTGCAGTGCAGATCGTCTACTCCTGAGCCATTATTTGGGATGGCTGGCAGCTGGGGTTCCAGAGAGAGGCTCTGAAAAGACTCTGAAAACAGCCACAGTTGAACCCACACATGCAGTTTCCCCCACACAAAGGCCCAATAGAAAACCAGACGGCACACAGATACAATACAGATAATTGAAAAGAAGAAAACTGGCTCTGAAATACTCAATGAACTGATACGTCATCTAGTGTTAATCTGAGTAAGAATTCTTCATAATATAAAATGTAACTGACTGAGCTGTATTAACTCTTTAAGCGCCAAAGTTGCAAGCAACATTGCTGAACATAGCAAGCCATAGCTGCAAATGTGGTGCTTCATGTAGTTACTACTTTCCACCAGGAGATGGCGGACAACTGGGACTTCAATCTGAGCATCATTTGTGGGCGTGTTTTCATTCAAAGTTTTGGAGTTTATAGTTTGAAAACCGCCCCGCGGTCGAGGAGACGAGGGTTGTAGTCCGAGCGCAGCAGAGTGCAAGACAGCGAGAGAAAACTCATCATGCCGAGAGGTTTGTTCACCGTTGACAAAGTACTTCATCAAGTAATGGCTGACTAAGATTCTGAAGAGGAATATTCACCCTCTGATGAAGATGTTCAGTCATCCAGTGAGACAGAAAGTGACGCTGCGTCTGTGCACCATGACAGTCCACAAGCAGCACATACTGGAGCCGATGCTTTGCTTCACCGTGTCCGAGGTGGCAGGAGGGGACGTGGTGGGTGCAGCAGGTGGTCAAAACACCGCTAATGGGGAGGTGGGTAGTGGGGACGCAAAAATCCGTGGAAATAGTGGCAGACGCGGGAGAAGCTGTTGGAGAAAATGCACTGATAATAGCGGCGGAGGCCGCAGTGGCGTTCAGGGCCCCGTCGTAAATGACGATCATGATGGCTGGGTTTGCTTCAGAGATGAGGAACAATATCACAAGTGGATCAGACATTTAGATGAGCCTGTTGGGTATCATGGAGACAGGAATCTGACAAATTCTGAGCCAAGCAATGTGATCTTGATCGATAAACATCTGTAAAAGTTATGTAATCCATATGTCCACCGCCTGGTGACGTCATAATATGCAAATTAGATGAGTGAATTTACTCCCATCACAAACTTAGGGTCATACTGATAATTTTACTCATTTACAGTATGCCTTTATCTCTAATCATTTTCAAGTTACAACCTTTTGAAAAAGTGATATCAAAACTGAATATTTTATTGAAAAAACTGTGGCACCTAAAGGGTTAATTAAATCGAGATATTTCAAATTGAAAGAAACACAACATGGACTGAAAGATTTCAGTCAATTAAACCTGAAATTCACTTACCTGAGAAAACCATCCTTTAATGTCTTACCTTAAATAACCTACATTTTAAAAAAAATATAGGTGCAAAGTTAAAGTTTCACACTACAGATGAATCACTGATGAACATTTAATGGCATTAACTAATTATTATGAAGAAACAAAAATCCATGTCTAATATTTCTATCAAATATGTTTATGTCTATAAAATGTACTGGACATCAATAAAAATGTCTGCATAGTGAAATATATGAAGTCCATCTGCATTTATACATCATATTTATTCATATATAACGGGAACTGCAGCCCACGTTCAGTCAAGTTAACGGAATTACGGATAAACAACGTTTCCAGGTATCTTTACAAAATAAAAGCCGTGATTTGTTTTGACGTGATTTCAAAAATGTGATTTTGAAAATGTAACTCAAACTGTAACAAGCATTAGCTAGCTGCTCCACTTACTCTGAATATTTTAGTTCTCGTCTTTGTCAAGCCCAAAGGAAAAATGAATCCATATTCTGGCTACATTACCGACAACAGCGTCCCTGGAGTGACCGGAAAGGTTAGCCGACCTAGCGGAAGTGCTAATGAGGTCTGCTCTGGCACGGATTATTACCGTCACACATGTAGCTTTGAAAATAAATCTTCTCCAAGACACAGAGCTGTAGCTCCGTTTCAGTGTGACTCTAATGTTTCTCTGTGTCTGACTTCCTCTAATAAAATCCTCCTGTTCACTGGGAGCTGCAGCTACCAGAGATATAAATATCTATATATGGGTCAGACTGAGAGCCAGAGAGCAGCGATTGGTCAGACTGACTGAGAGACGGAGAGCAGCGATTGGTCAGACTGCGAGCCGAGGCCTCTCTGTCCCGCCCACATTTATGGCTTCTGCTGTTTACCTCCTGCTGCTAACAACGTTAGCATCCAAAAGTGAAGATAAACTCTACAGGTAAGTCATTTTTGTAACTAGTTGTACTCTTCTCCACATCTGGACAACATCACATATAAAGCAGTGAAGTTACTGTAAGTTAACATCAGACTGTAACCTCTGATATTAACATGTTCTAACATCAGGTTTTAAAATTGTTCTGTAAATCTGAGATTACGTTGCCTCATTTAGTGCTAATGCTGATGCTACATCAGGTTAGTCAGTGTCATAAACTAGCTAACTGTTAGCTGTAGCTAAGTTTCCTGCAGATCACAGCTGATCAATCATAACGGATCGATAACTGCTGTTTTAATGATCAGCAGATATAAATAAATCTACGTTAATGTTCCTCCACAGAACTGTTACTGATGAATGTTAATCTCTCAGTTCAGTTCTGAGTTAATATCTGTTCTTTGCTTCAGTTTTTTCTCTACAACAGTGTATGGTGAGATAACTGTGGAGCTCATGCTAATGCTAATGATACATTAGAATAAAATAGAATAAACTTTATTGTCCATCTAAGGCAGTAAAATGGTCTTTAGCCTCAACCAGGAAAAGAAACATTTCTATAAGTTTAAAAAATAGGACAAAATACAACACTCTATTGTGTTCCATTCATATCCTGCTGTGTTCACTCTGATATTTAATGTTCCTGCAGTTGGAATGAAAGAACCTTGTGGATCGTTTCCTCACTGTTAGTGTCTTTTCCTTCCAGCCTTGGTCTGGATCATTGGGAACATCTAGTCTGATGGACTGAGAGCTACAGAGAACATGAACATCCAGCTGTGGTTGTCTGAAGAGTCTTTTCTCCTTCATCACTGTGAGGAAGAGCAGCACTGATGTCCTCCTCATCCTTCCAGTAAGAACAATAATGCTGCAGATTCAGCTCCTATCTTCAGATCACAACTTGTCTTGTGACTGTTCAGTTTTTACACTTCACTGTCAGCAACACATTATTTCATCCATTTATTTCATGTGTTTACACATCTTTACAGTTCACAATAGTTAAATAATGTAGTTTCTAAATGTGCAGTAAAGGAAATAATGAATGTGTTGATGTTTTAATGCTGCATATCTGCTATAAATAACAGACTTTTTATATTGCATTTAGATGAAGTTAAAGGTGATAAATGGAACCTGTGAATACTAAGAACAGAGAATAATAAACTGCTGAGAGTTGGTCCATCCTTCTGTAAGTGAAAGCTAAACAGGAAGTGGTTCACTGAGGATGTCGTCTATTCAGTCTCATTCTTCACATCCAGATGAGGTTTTCCTTCTATTGGCTTCACTCAGAAGATCCTCACAGTGAACATGAGACACCTGAGATGAAGACAGACGTCACAGTATCAGCATCAACAGCAGAGGTTCATTTTAAAGTATCCCTGGAAAGATTTCCTGTTTCATATAGTTTTATATAAGCACTGAAAGACAGAAAGGCCTGCAGTCACTTTAGCTTTAGGAGAGAGGATTTTATTATCCAGCTTATCTGTGCTGTAATTTAAATGTAATAACTGTAGTGTTCATCATTACTTTGATCATATTCTGGGAGTTTATTTTTCCAATCTACACTGCAGGAATACGTACTACAACGTGAATCAGTCATTAAACAACGTTAACGACTAGAGAGCAGATTTACTGTTTTCTCCAGTTTAACTTCAGAGACTCAGCAGATATTCAGGACTACTGACAACTCAGAACCTTAACCTCACTGTTTTAATCACATTTAGGTTTTCTAAACGTTACATTAATGTGAACCAGCGTCTCCACTGACAGTTTTATCAGCTAAATGCGTTACATTACAGTAACACAACACACTTCAGCTGTTTACATGAAACTCAACACAAACATTGTTAGCTTAATGCTACATTAGCTTTAATCAGGCTACCACTGAGTGGTTAGCATCGCTAACATTAAAACTGCTGGACGATGATAAAAGGCTTTATAGTTTAGAGTTATGCCTCAAAATGTGACTTAAAACTCTTGTTTCTAGGAGAAGTCGAGAACTTTTTAAGACACCCTAACCGTAGGTGAAATTATACAGTATTATATATGGAAGCATATAGTTTCACCTGAATATTGAGGTGCTTTCAAGTGAAATTATACAGTACTATATATGGTTCCATATATATATAATATTCTAAATTACAAATATGTCAACAAACTGAAGGTTCCTGTCAAACTCCATGTTGTGCATCAATGGATTTGGGATGCAAAAACATAAAAAGAAGCCTGAGTTGAGATATTCCGTTGCAAGAACAATATTTAAACTAGATCACTTTCTCAGGTGTTGAGGTTTAGCTCATGCTGTGGGCTTCAACATCTGCATTATTACAAATTAAAGCTACCAAGCTGTGAATAACAATAACAACTGTTTAAGATTATATAAGTTAGTTTAAACACAAGGCACTCGGTCACCATTAATGAGCCGCGCTAAGCTAAGCGGGCTAGCGCTACCTGGGGCTGCCCAATCACGGCTCGGTGGCAGAATCGGGTCGGTAACACAGTTCAATTCAATTCAATTTCATTTATATCGCGCCAATTACAGTCAAATTGTCTTAAGATGCTTTCCAGAACCCATATTCCTGAACCCCCAGAGCAGCCCTAAGGAGACAGTGGCAGGAAAACACCCTTTTAACAGGGAAAAAACCTCAAGCAGAACCCGGCTCTTTATGTGGGGGAACCATCTGTTGCTGGCCGGGCGGGTTGAGAGGGACAGAAGAGGGACACAGCTTTTAACAGGGCTGCCAACTTGTGACCAGACCTTAAGATTTGGTGTACGATGGAAAATGCGGACCAGAATTTCACAAATCTGGTGTTCTGTGGAGTGAAAATGCGAGCTGGATTTCCCCAGCGGTTACATATTCCCATAACAGCAAAGTGGAACTTTTTTTTTGTCCGTGTGGTATTGGGAGTGTGGCGTGAGAGCGTGTGAAGGGACTGAGTTTAATGTCACACGCAACTCAGTCCCTTCGTGTTTTTACTCCAGAGAACGCCAGGTTTGTGAAAATCCGGTCCGCATTTTCCATCCTACACCAACTCTCACTCTCAGGTCCTGCATGTGTCTCCTGGCCAAAGTGTGAGAGTTGGCAGCACAATGGTGAGACGTTGGAGTCGCCAGCGTGAACTGACTCAATGCGTGTTACTGCCGTGTTACAGCCACTGTTTGGAAAAAAAATCTCTGTGTAAATATCTCATGTTACAACATGGACACCTGCGGCTTATAGACAGGTGCGGCTTGTATATGTACCAAACTTTTTTCTTTTTAAATTGAGTGGGTGTGGCTTGAATTTAAGATGGCGCCGTGACAGCGGAAGCTAGTTACATTTCTCGTAGTTTTTCTTCCCTTTTTAGTCTTTTCTTCAAGTAGGTGTGCCACATTTGTACAGTGCAACCATGGACGTACAAATTGCGTTTCCTCTACTTTTCTTACTTCTTATTTCGGAACTTTTTAAATCCGCATCTGGTGAACCGTTCAGCCATGGCATTGTTTACAGTCGGGAACAGCTGTTGGCGCTGAGCCAGGCCAGGCCGCCGTCATGGGAGAGACCAGACATCCCACCTGAGCTCCGCAGAAGGAGGAGAGGATGCCGGGCAGGACTGAAGCGTCGGGAGAAGAGGAGACGCTACAAGCCGTCCGTTCCATCCATAATAATGGGGAATGTGAGGTCTCTCCCGAATAAGATGGAAGAACTGACGGCGCTGACCAGGCTGCAGTGGGAGTATAGAGAGAGCAGCCTCATGATGTTCACGGAGTCATGGCTGAACGAACTCACTCCGGACTCACTGCTAACTCTGGACGGATTCCATCTGGTCAGAGGCCTTGATAATTAACTCCATAGCCATTGTGAAAGCTAACGGTGATATTGTACATCCTGCCATAATACCAACCTCCAATCTTTGCCAGCCTGTTGGAAAATCTCCTGTACCTGCACATAATCTGATGTCCTGGAAGTATGCTTTCACCAGGTTACCAACCATCTCTGGCACTTTGAAGTAGTGAAAGGAATTCCAAATAAGGCTATGCGGCACTGATCCAAACGCATTAGCCAGATCTAAAAGCATAACATTCAAGTCTCTCCTCTCCCTCTTAGCTTTCTGAATCTGATGCCAAATCATGCTATTCTGCTCCAAGCACCCAAAAAATTCCGGTATCCCTGCCTTCTGCACTGTAGAATCTATCAGACCATTCCTCACTAAGTAACTAGCCAACCTGTGCGCTACAATACTGAAGAAAATCTTTCCCTCAACATTTAGGAGAGAAATCATCTGAAACTGGCTGAGGTCTGATGACTCCTTCTCCTTAGGTATAAAAAACACCTCCTGTCCTACGCCATGCTCTTGGGAGACTTTGTTTCTCCCAGACTATTCTCAGATGTCTCCACAGTATCCTTAAGACACCAGGTGCGCTCTTGTAGACCCTGTAGGGAAGTCCATTAGGCCCTGGGGCTGATGAAGCCTTTCCATGCTTGACCACCTCCACAACTTCTCTCCATCTCGGTAGGCTACCATCCATCTCCTGACCCACTTCCCCTAATGGTGGTATGTCGGGTGGAAGACCTGTGGTCCTATCCTCCTCTAAATCTGAATATGTCAATCTCAAATACTCTTCAACCTCCAACTTTGCTGCTTTAAGTTGCCCTCCTTTTTCCTGATTAAACATGACCTTCAGAAATGTAAAAGGGTTCCTAAAAAATGCTAACCTTGCACGTTCTTTCTTTACTCCCTAAGGAGAGAAGCTTCCAGTCTGCACTCAGACATGTGAGACCAAACATGAGTCTGAACAGAGTGAAATAAGCCTTCTAGAGTCAGATTTACCTGAAACTGAGGGACTTTGTCTACCTGGACAGACAAACAGACAGACCTGCTAGATGTCAGGAGCACCGCTGACCAATGAAAATGTTTAGTCTCACCTGACAGCTTTTAGTCTGCATGCTGGAGGAATGAAGGTTTTTGTCAGTTTGTCACTTTTCTAATGATTCTGTATCTGCTAACTGCATTAAAATGTAGTTTGTCTGCTAAAATATGGAGGACTGAAGCGTCCTGTATCTGTAGTTCCAGTAAACAGCAGTCACAGGTTAGTCAGTGTTCTCTTTATCTAAGGTGGTGTTACATCAGTTGTGTCCTGCTGTCTGTGATGGTTGTTTTCTACACTTTTCTACAGGACTCTGTCCTGATAGAGACTCTCAGAGGAATCCAACTCCCCTCACATTTACAAACACTTCTGTCTGTGGACTCAGTATTCACTAAAACACTGATTCTCAGACACTGGAGGACGCCAGCTGCTCTGTGTTTATGTCACTTAGTCACATGGACAAAGTGTGTTTGGGAAAACTCACTGTGACTTTAACTGCATCATGAGCACATTGTTTTTATCTTCCTGTTGGTTCCAGGTTCCAGTCTCATGTAGACGATGGTTGTGATGCTTTGTGGAACATCATCTACTGTCAGCTGCTACTGTGTGTGTGTTTGGAGGTTGTGGCTGCTGGTTTCTGTCTGGATTTTGTCCTGATGGTTGCTGATCAGTAACGTGTCTCCTGTGTGAGACGTTAAGAACTGGATCAGAAAACATCGGCACATTCTCTCCACTGATCTCTACGTGGGCCACATGTTTATTTTCTCCAAGGATCTCAGAGATTTAGTCCAGTCTGACTTTCTCAGGTTTCACTACATATTATTTGTTCTGCTGCTGTGGATTTCCTTGGTCCTGTGGTGGTTGTTTCAGATCTATCATGTTCACTGATCATTCTAACATCTACATGTTGTCCTTGATATCTCTGCTACGTCCCAGTTTTCATCTTTCTCTGACTTACCTTCAGGTTCTTTGATGCTTTTTGGGATGTTCTTCACCAGATCATTTCTGGGAATCTCCTCCAAAGCCTTTACAGCGACTTTAATGGTGTAGATGCAGTAACTCTGAAACATCTGATCTACTGTGTCCATCCTGTCTGCTTCCTCCAGTCGATGCTTTGGGATTGGCTCAAAGTCTTTTAGGAGCTTCTGACACAACAACCACTTGAATTTTTTAAAGTCATCTTCTTTCAAATCCTCCAACATCCCACAAAGGACTGTTTGAGGCGTTTCTACCCTGTAAAGATCCAGAGAAACAATAAGAAACAAATCAGTTCTGTAAAACCACTCACCATGATTGAAGCAGCAGTTTAAAGCCTCATTAGCAGGTGAAACTGCTTCATTCTTTCTAATAAACAACAGATCAGCAGGATTCTTGCTTCTATGATTCCAGTAACTTTGAACCTGTGAGCTGTTTTAAAATCCACTGACTCAGACAGTAAATTATTCTTAAAGTCCTTCTCTAGGTTGATTTTGAAACGTCTCAGAATCAACCTGAGGGATGGAGCTGAGAGACAAGCGATGATAAAATCTTTCTGAGCTCAGAGTTCTAGATGAAGCTTCAACTCTGACTTTGATCAGAAGAAAGAGGAATCCTGGAAGAGAGTGAGACGTCGCTGTTTAATCTAACTCTCTGATGACGTGAAGTTTGACAGTTTGAAAAGTTAAAACTGTGAAATAAATAAATTCTGTATAATAAAGACAGATAAAGCCACCAGTTATGAAAAGAGAAGAAAATGAAGACATGACTAAAAGAAGTGTGAACACATCAACACATGCACTTCTGCAGTAAAACCATGAGGCCTCAAAGATGTCGCTGCTGTAAAAACCAATGAAACAGACTAGATTGATCTGGTTCAGTAGAGTTTAGACCAGCAGTGAGTTTATCCAGCTGCTGTTACAACCAAAACTAGAAACATGTGCAGTTTGGGGGGTTCTGCTCATTTCATATTCTGGAGATTATCATGCAGCCTATGTGTCTGAGGGTTCAGGTTCTTTACTGGAGTCTGGAGGATCTTTGGATGGGTCAGTCTTCATAGACAGACGGCTGGATGCTGGAGGCTCTGCTCCGTCCTCCTCTTCCTCCACATCACTCTTCATCATCACTCAGTCTGAGAGATAAACCAGCAGCACTGAGCGACACACACCTGAGAACACAACAAACACTCCTCCTGACTCCCAACAGTAGATCTCTGACATTACAGTTTTTCTCAGTCGCTTTGGTACATTTCTTGAATCATCCTCCACATTTGCAGAACAGTAGTGTGAGTTTCTCAAAACAGTTCGTACAAATAAAACACCATGGATTCCCTGCAAAAGCCAGTCTCTTGTTCAAAATCCTTAGTTCATCTCTCAAATGTAAATATCTGTGTCAATGAACATGTCAGTGGATCAGAATGAACAGTCCTGGTGTCATTGTGTGGATAAAACAGTCAGATTGCTGAGTCATGGTGTCATTCTAACAGTGTTCTCTGGAGGGATGTTCTGATTAAACTATGGATAAAGTTCTAATGACAGTTATTGTAAATTGTAAGTTCCACCTTAGTGCATGTAGGAGATTGATTCCAAGAGACTGGACCAGATTCACGTTGATGCTTTTACTGTTTACTGTATTGTAATCTGTTGACAGACCACATCATTATAATACAGAAAGGAAAACAGCACTGCACAACACAAAGAAAAAAAAAAAACAACACAAAACTAAAGTAGAAATGTGATCATAGGACAATCTCCTGAGGGAAAACTGTCCATGCAGCTGTAGGAATTCCAGTTCAGTCTTCCTACACCTCCTGACGTTCCTGTCTGTTGGGACTCAAGTTCTCATCCTCATCATGGATATCTTCTCCTGCATCTTTTCCTTTCATTAGAGAAAATCAAGATTCACCTGGGAGCAATTTACCAACTCAGGAAAGATTTAGAAAAAAGTCTCATGGAAATGTATAGAAACATCCTGACATACTCTGACAACTTGTTCAACCATTCTGCATTTACAGACTGATGTGATGAACTAATGCCTAGATGATGTGGAGGTGAGACTATTCAACAGAGACTCATTAGAATACATTTAGATCAACAGGACAGAAGCAGCTGATAATGGAGGAAACAGCAGAGAACTGGACAGAATCATTTGTATGGATGAACCAAAGCATCTGCAACTGGTTCAGAGAAATGAGGAACTGCTTTTTGATGAGCACAAGTGACACAATGATGTGAAGATTGAACAAGTAGTTTGGAGAATTTCACTTCTGATCTGAGAAATGAACCAAAGCCGATGAGAAAAACTGTAAGAAAAAAAAATCCTACAATATTAATTCCATACAAAATGCTGGCTGAATAA
This sequence comes from Amphiprion clarkii, assembly GCA_027123335.1. Lineage (NCBI taxonomy): Eukaryota > Metazoa > Chordata > Actinopteri > Pomacentridae > Amphiprion > Amphiprion clarkii. The sequence goes on from CM049576.1 coordinate 7,608,163, forward strand.
TAGAAATATTAAAACACGATAAAATATTATCTAATAACACAAACTAACACAACCAGCCTACATGTTCAGGTTAATATCATATTAAATGCAGTAAAACTACTACTATGTTAAATTGTGGAGTGTTTCCTATGAACTGAATGGTGTCAGAGTAAAGTCTAACTTCTTACCTTCCAGCTGAATATGGTTTGAACCATTGACTTTTCATATATTTTAACCAGGGTCAAGAAAAATCCACTGTCACTGTGATTCAGCAGCACAAAGTTTGTCCTGAGTCCTCCTGGCTGTAAACCTGCTAACTAACAGCTAACTAGGTCAAGCTGACTAAGTAGACAGTAGCTCAGTTAGCTAGCAGTTGGAATGACTCTCACACATGTTGACTCTGTTTGTGTCCTAAAATTCAGCAGTCAGCAGCACAAACAGCCGCTGTGGCCGCAGTCTGACTGAAGAGACGTGATGAACTGGGGTCTCTGGAGCTTTTTTGAGGCAGCCTCTGGTGGATGGGGTGATATTGCAAGTTTGTGACACTTCTGTGTAGGCTTCATTTTTGGTGCCAGGTGCTACGTTCATCTTTATTATACAGTCTATGATATTTCCTGATAACAGCTCCACAGTTGTTGACTGCTGCTGTTGTTGTGTTCTTGTTGTGTTTTAATGCTGTGTGTTCGTTTGCTTCATGCTGTGAATAGTTGAGCTTCCATCACATGAGTGATGCTGGTTGTGAATCCAGACAGTAGAAAGTATTTTCCAGAGAAAAGCCCACTGAACGGCTGTAGTTAGATGGAGAGTGTGTGCAGTCAGTTTGCTGTGTGACAGGACTGCATATATGTAGATGTGTGTAGACTGATAATGAGGCTGGGATCACACCAGGCTGGAGACACAATCATTTGGTGCGAGTGTTTGTCAGCAGAGAGCAGTTTGTTGACTAGAAACACAATAGTTGTGTAGATGTGAGACTGTGTGTGAGCTTTAATGTTGTGAGTGAACATGTGAGCGGTTGAGTTTTCTAGTTAAAGTGTGTTTTGTTGTGAGCAGCTGAGAGGTGAAGAAGAGGAGCTCCAGTCCCAGATGCCTCCTGAGGATGTTGTGAGTGTGTCTCAGTGGATGTGAGTGTTGTTGAGGACAGTGAGGACAGCTCCCCTGTTCTACCACAGTGATGGACATGACTGGACAGCTGGCTGCATGGAGACAAGAGGCTGCAGGAAGCAGGTTAGTTTGGAGCTCTCACCCTGAATCAGTGTGTCTCCTGAAGCTGGACCTCAGTGTGTGTGAGTGTAAATGTGGTGTGTGTGTGTGTGTGTGTGTGTGTGTGTGTGTGTGTGTGTGTGTGTGTGTGTGTGTGTGTGTGTGTGTGTTGTGTGGACGAGTGTTTGATGGCACACAGCGACTGTTTGTGGAGGAGACGACTGAACTTCAGGCCCATAAAGACGGTGAACAGTTCTGGCGTCTCACTGCATCACAGCTGTTGTCTTGTGGAGTTCTGGCGTCTCACTGCATCAGCTGTTGTCTTGTGGAGTTCTGGTGTCTCTCTGCAGAGGTCCAGTTCACTGATCACACGTCAGAGAGTTTGATCCTTATAAATGAGTGAAAACATGTTGATCAGGTGACAGTGTTCTTCTTTCAGTGTTGGAACAAAAACTGCAGCAGCAACGTGTCTCTGATCAGTCTGTCCACAGCTCGTACAGTTAGTAAATGTGTCTTCAGCTGAGCAGCATCAGAACATGTGTTGAAGGAAGGAAACCCCACAGCAAGGCGGAGTTAGCTGGAGACTTTTCTGAGAAACAGATGAGGAACAGAAGAATGAGGAAATGAACAGTTGAGACTCCATTTTACAGTCAACAGAGGAGGACAACAAGGTGAGAGTTGGTTTAACGTTATTATTCTTCTGCTGTCAGAAACCCTTATTTCTGTTCAGGGTGTTCTTATATCACAGGAGTGTTTAAATACTGACTGCTGAGGAAGCTTTTTATCTGGTGAAAGGATCTTAACTGAAAACTGCTTCACTTCCTCTGTTCCATTTTAAACATCTCAGATATTTAAAGATCTCAGTAACTAAAGAGTTGTTGGTGCAGCGGAAAAGCAGGTCCAGGAGGAAACTCTGTTGGGGTGTTTGGGAAACAACATTTGGATTTATTATCAGAGGTGAAATATAAGGAGGAAAGGAGAAAAGAGGAAACACAAGATTCATGAGTAAAGTCTCTGAATGCAGGAAATAGAAGCAGTGGAGGTTAAATGGATCAGCAGCAGGACCACACCTCAATCTGTCCTCTTCCTGTTATTTGGTCAAACGTACCACTCTGCACTTCCTCCTTATTGGTTCTCCTCCCTCCCTTCACTTCTGCCTCCATCTTCCAACCAGGATACGTTAATGTCAGAGATCTACTGTTGGGAGTCAGGAGGAGTGTTTGTTGTGTTCTCAGGTTTGTGTCACTCAGTGCTGCTGGTTTATCTCTCAGACTGAGTGATGATGAAGAGTGATGTGGAGGAAGAGGAGGACGGAGCAGAGCCTCCAGCATCCAGCCGTCTGTCTATGAAGAGCGACCCATCCAAAGATCCTCCAGACTCCAGTAAAGAACCTGAACCCTCAGACACAAAGTAAGAAAGTGTTTGTGCTGTAAAGTGACCTGAGGATGATTGACTGAGCAGGAAGAAGAAATGCTGCTGCGTCTGTCAGATCAGTTGAACTGTTGTATCACCACTAACACAGCAACGCTCTGACAGCTTCAGAGTTCTGATATCTGTATGTGTGGATCAGACCTGAGCGCTAGAACAGCAGTGATATGGAGCAGAAACAGACACTTGATCTACAGCAAGAAGAAAAGTGTTTGATAGTTGATCAGATGCAAACCAGCATGAAGAGATGAAAGAAACAGCAGAGTTTTATTGCATGAACAAACTCCAAGGTAGCTTCCTCCCTGGATCAGAAACAGCCTGTCGTACCTCCATAACCCTCACTTCATCACATTTAATAAGTTCCACAGAGGACCTGGAGGAAAACAACTGCCATAAATCTGTCCAATATTCATATTATTGTCCACTTTGACTGGATTAGATTATTGATCAGCATCAGTCCTGATCCCAAAAACCAAATATTCATGTTCAGGATTTAACCCTTTAAGTGACAGTTTGCTTCCATAATGCCACTGAGGTTTTTATGAAAACACATAAAAATCTAAGATTCCCAGACATTAAAAGCTGAGAGGATGTTTTTACATCACAGTCTGAGATCTGTCAGTTATTAGCAGCATTATTTTATTCTGGAACAGTGTCAGATTCTACAATCTGACGTGTTAAAGTCCAGTTAAATGTTCACTAGTGTTTATTTCTCTGATCAAAGTTTTGACCCTTTATTACCATAGAATGATTTACTGTCAATGGATTTTAAAGCAGCTCACAGGTTCAAAGTTACTGGAATCATAGAAGCAAGAATCCTGCTGATCTGTTGTTTATTAGAAAGAATGAAGCAGTTTCACCTGCTAATGAGGTTTTAAACTGCTGCTTCAATCATGGTGAGTGGTTTTACAGAACTGATTTGTTTCTTATTGTTTCTCTGGATCTTTACAGGGTAGAAACGCCTCAAACAGTCCTTTGTGGGATGTTGGAGGATTTGAAAGAAGATGACTTTAAAAAATTCAAGTGGTTGTTGTGTCAGAAGCTCCTAAAAGACTTTGAGCCAATCCCAAAGCATCGACTGGAGGAAGCAGACAGGATGGACACAGTAGATCAGATGTTTCAGAGTTACTGCATCTACACCATTAAAGTCGCTGTAAAGGCTTTGGAGGAGATTCCCAGAAATGATCTGGTGGAGAACATCCCAAAAAGCATCAAAGAACCTGAAGGTAAGTCAGACAAAGATGAAAACTGGGACGTAGCAGAGATATCAAGGACAACATGTAGATGTTAGAATGATCAGTGAACATGATAGATCTGAAACAACCACCACAGGACCAAGGAAATCCACAGCAGCAGAACAAATAATATGTAGTGAAACCTGAGAAAGTCAGACTGGACTAAATCTCTGAGATCCTTGGAGAAAATAAACATGTGGCCCACGTAGAGATCAGTGGAGAGAATGTGCCGATGTTTTCTGATCCAGTTAGAATTAAAATGGCTTTATTGTCATCATACATGGCATGATGAAAACATAAATAGCTTGCACAATAACAACCAATAAGACATAAAATATCAACATTAAATAATAAAGTCAAATGTACATATAAAACAAAACAATATTAAAAATGACAACATCTACAAAGGAGGCCAGATATATACAATATGGGAGGTAAATAAAATGGAATAGTTCTTAAACAAGTTATTGATCAGCAACCATCAGGACAAACAATCCAGACAGAAACCAGCAGCCACAACCTCCAAACACACACACAGTAGCAGCTGACAGTAGATGATGTTCCACAAAGCATCACAACCATCGTCTACATTTTATTTATTTATTTTATTCAATTTAACCTTTACATAACCAGGAGAGATCCCGTTGAGATTAAGAACCACTTTTTCAAGGGAGTCCTGGCCAAGATAGGCAGCAGCAAGGACAAAGCACAGTGATAAAATCACACAGTTAAAACATATTTAAAATACGACTAAACATCCATCCATCCATTATCCATCCATTATCTATACACCGCTTAATCCTCACTAGGGTCGCGGGGGGTGCTGGAGCCTATCCCAGCTGACTCGGGCGAAGGCAGGGGACACCCTAGACAGGTCGCCAGTCTGTCGCAGGGCTACATACACAGACAAACAATCACTCACACATTCACACCTACGGGCAATTTAGAAATGACCAATTAACCTCAGCATATTTTTGGACTGTGGGAGGAAGCCGGAGTACCCGGAGAAAACCCATGCATGCACAGGGAGAACATGCAAACTCCATGCAGAAAGATCCCAGGTCCGAGCTGGGATTTGAACCAGGGATCTTCTCGCTGCAAGGCGAAAGTGCTAACCACTACGCCACTGTGCAGCCCACGACTAAACATAGAAATAATAATAATAATAATAATAATAATAATAATAATAATAATAATCATAATCATAATCATAATCATAATCATAATAATAGCAAATTCACAAGCAAGTTATAAAAAACAAGTGCATGTTGTGGAAACAACGGCCTCAAGAACTCGCAGTTTAGATTTAAAGGCACTCAATGAGATTAACTCAGTTAATTTCCAGTCTTTGATGAAGCAGAATGGGAATACAAGAATGCCTTTCTTGTTCACTCACAAGAGCTTCAAGAATTTTGATCAGCACTGATAGATTCGATATTGGTCTGTAATTAGTTGTAACTGCTGGGTCACCCCCTTTTAATAAAGGGAGAACAGAAGCTGATTTCCAAACCAAGGGAATTTCCTTTTTTTACTATGAGGTTAAAAAGAACTGTAATCAGCACTGCTACTAAATCAGAGACTCTAACCTGGAGTTAAATGTGACTGAATTTCTACCAACCTGTAAATCAGTGATTCATTAACAGAAGGTCAGTACAAAGTGATAGGACAGTGAGGCGTTGGATGGTATTAATGACATCAGGTGTAATTTTAACCACAGGGGGGCAGAAGTGAATGATTGATGGAGAACCCGACTGGTAGTGGACCATCACCTGACATTAGCTGTCCAGTAATAACGTTTAAACACAGGAAGACCCAGACCTCCATGTTGGTCACATCAGTTCTAAAATGATCATCTGAAGCTTCTCTAAAGGTTTTCAAACTTTGGTCCAGGTCTTTATGGCCTTTTCTTGGCCCATCATGGTTGAAGATAAAGTCCAGTTTCATGTAGTTTATTGTGAAAGTGTGAGGGACTTCCCCCCACTTTAGTTTTATTTGTTCTTCTTTTATCTCAAAGGAAACTGACAGTATCCATCATATGTGCTGCAGTGAGTTTACTACAATATCCACGTTCCACAATGATAAAGATTCTGACTCCATACATGAACCAAACAAATGCCATTTATTATCGATGGTACAACAAACATGAAAACATGTGATGGTCCAGAAGCCTCATGGTTACTTGTTTCTGATGATCAGAGACATGACGACATTCACTCCTCCTCAGATCAGCTGATGCAGTTTGTGGTTTCCTCTGAGTTCATGTTAATGTTTGAATTGAGTGAAATAAAAGATAGAAATCTGTGGAGAAGGTTCACAGCAGACCTCACACAGACAGACTTACAGAGTGGACACACGCTGAACATGTTTGTTCTCCATGCAGCACCTCTTCCACTCTCCAGGTGTCCTCAGGTGTTCAGTCCTGTATGCTACACCCACCTCACCTGCTCCCAGTGTCCCAACCAGCTCACCTGTTTCCACTCTACTCCTTCCTGCTGTAAACTCTTCACCACATTGTCTTTGTTCCTTCAGCTGAGTGTTCCTGCCTTGTTTAGTCTCACCTGTTCTGACCTCTCAGATGTTTTTGGACTCAGATTGTTCTCTGGGGCTGCACAGTGGCGTAGTGGTTAGCGCTTTCGCCTTGCAGCGAGAAGATCCCTGGTTCGCGTCCCGGCTTTCCCGGGATCTTTCTGCATGCAGTTTGCATGTTCTCCCTGTGCATGCGTGGGTTTTCTCCAGGTACTCCGGCTTCCTCCCACAGTCCAAAAACATGCTGAGGTTAATTGATTATTCTAAATTGCCCGTAGGTGTGAATGTGTGAGTGATTGTTTGTCTCTATATGTAGCCCTGCGACAGACTGGCGACCTGTCTAGGGTGTCCCCTGCCTTCGCCCGAGTCAGCTGGGATAGGCTCCACCCCCCCGCGACCCTAGTGAGGATTAAGCGGTGTATAGATAATGGATGGATGGATTGTTCTCTGGTTCTGTTTGCTGGTCTACCTGTTAGGGCTGCAGCTCTTCATTATTTTAGTAATCGAGTATTCTATCAATTGTTGTGGCAATTGATCGAGTAATTGGACTCCGCACTAGCCATGTGTATTACAGCATCAAAAGCAGAAGTGAGCGCGCTGTGCAACAGAAATAACCGTCCTGGACACATATATAGTTTAGTACAAGGGCATTGTACATATATGGTATTGTACAGGGGTATTGTACATATTTATTGTACAACAAGCTCTCAGCTCTCGTAGGAGGCGGTCGCACTTTTCCTCGCTCCGCAGCTATCTCTGTTCCTCCCTACCCTCATGTTTCCCTGCTTGCTGCATTTCTTCGTCTTCATCTCGTCTGTCTGACTGGAGCGATCGCTTGGCACTGGACCTTCGAAACACCGATCATGGAATTGATTAACTGGTCTCTCAACGCAATTGACAAGATTGTCGCCACAAAGAGCACAGGCCTAGGGGAGCCTACCTGCCCGGATGGGAGTTTCGCCTCTGGTTACGTGATCGACGCCTGGGGGAAGTGGAAGGGGATCATGTGCCTGGCACCCCAATCCATGGAGGATGTGGAAGATGTTTATATATTCGGATTTATGATGACAGGCCTGCTGATAATTGGCTTGTTCACTGGCCTGAGCTTCTGGAAAATCAGGAAGACCGCAGACAGAAACGACGTCCAAACTCTGCTGGTCTATGCAAACGAATGGCTCACGGCTGTTACGGCTCTTACGATTCTCGGTATGACGAACTCAATCGTAAGATGAACAATTTGCTTGGTGTGACTGTTGATTTGAGTCGCAGATTGGAAGCCATCAGGGTGAGAATCGCTACAGCTGGGGTCTAAAATTGTTGAGAGCAGTAGGGGGAAGGTGAAATTTACTCCTCTCCCGCCCAAACATGAAGATAACTGATTACATTCTGGTGCCCCTGGAACAATAACAAACTCCTCTGGAAGTTTCATGGCCAAGAGATAGCTCTCCTACACCCCCCCCACTTTCCCAAGGACACCTGTTGTCTTTTGGACCAGACCAACCGAGGACGTCTCCATAGCAACCTGCTGTGTTATCGTGCTCCCACCCTTACGAACTGAGACACTGGAGGTCTGAGACGGAAGAAGATGGGCTACACGCATATACACATTCGGACTCATGAACTGAGGACTGAGCTAAACATTCGCACACACATTCCCATACCCCCACCCCCCCGCCTCCACAAGCTTTCCTCACTATACACAGGAGTCAGGTATCCGTGCAGTAATTTGCGGCACAGGAACCGGCTAACTGTGTGGTGCTCCCCCCTCCACCTCCCCACATCCTTATCCCAACTATCCTTGTCTAACGTCATGCTTTGCCTGTTTTGCGGGTTTGTTTTTTTTTTAGGTTCCTTCTCAAATCAAATTTCCCAACATTGGAGGTTTCATTTGGTACAACGAGCCTTTTTTTTCTTTTACCCTCTGCAATCCCTACCCAGATCCCTACATGTCTTTTTCTTTTTTTTCCTGAAGAAAGGCACCGCGCAGCACTACGCAGCAGCTGGAGCCGTCATTGGCAGGGCAGCTCAATGTAATTTCATTGTATATGAAAGTGTGCAATGACAAATAAAGCTATCTATCTATCTATCTATCTATCTATATAGTATAGTACAGGGGCATTGTACATATATAGTATAGTACGGGGTATTGTACATATATAACATAGTACAGAGGTACTGTACATATATAGTATAGTACAGCGGTATTGTACTTATATAGTATAGTACAGGGGTATTGTACATATATAGCATAGTACAGAGCTATTGTACATATATGTAGGGGGCCGCTTGGTTCAGTGGGCCGTCTTGTAACCGGAGGGTTGCCAGTTCGATCCTGGCCTGGAGAGCTCATGTCCAGGTGATGGGTCGTGGTTAGCGCCTTGCATGGCAGCTTCCACCATCAGTGTGGGAATGTGTGTGTGAATGGGTCAATGTGATGTATACTGTAAAGCGCTTTGGGTATTGTTACAGGTATAGTAAAGCACTATATAAATACAGACCGTGAACACGCCGAATATGGAAATCGCATGCATGGTGGGCAGTCACTGGCGGGCCACAACATTGTCACATGACAGCACTTGAGCTTCAGCGGGCCACTGTGTGATCATGTGACCGGGCTTTCAGCTTAACAGTCTGGCAGATGCGTCCGATAAACATAGCGGCTCAGCTGGTGAAAATAGAAGCGTCCCATCAAATTTAAGGACCGGGTTTGTATCGAATGAAGTCTGGGTCCGGCCTCGGACCGCGGTCCGCCATTTTGTGACCTGGGGTCTAGCATGTAGTTGATTAAACAAAGCCTTGATTCAGAGAATTTTGCCTCGAGGAATTTTAGTAATCGAATTATTCGAATAACTCGAGGTATCGTTTCAGTCCAAAAACTTGTCCACCTGCAGTACTGTCAGTAAAACACCATAAAATTGTTTCTGTCTGGTCTCTGGGATTGTTTGGATCCTCCTCCCAGATTTCCTGACCCCCTTTGTGACAATATTTTGATTGCTGTTGAATATTAGTAGATGATTCCTCCTTAAACCTTCTACCCAGTCAGGACGTGACAGTGAGGATCTGAACAGATCCTACTGATCAGAAAATGTCTCCATCATTGTTCTACCGTGTCTTCTCACTGGTGTCATTTGTTGTTTATTCATTCAGAGATTCTTAAGGAGTGTCAACACAACCTGAAGTCTACTCTGAAGAAGAAGTTCCAGAGAGTGTTTGAGGGCGTTGCTACAGAAGAACAAATCCTCTTGAATAAGATCTACACAGAGCTTTACATCACAGAGGGATGGACTGCAGAGATCAGTGATGAACATGAGGTCAGACAGATTGAAGCAGCATCCAGGAAAGCAGACAGAGCAGAAACAAGCATCAGAGCAGAAGACATCTTTAAAGGTTCACCTGGAAGAGATGGACCAATCAGAACAGTGATGACAAAGGGAGTGGCTGGCATCGGGAAAACAGTGTTAACACAGAAGTTGACTCTGGACTGGGCTGAAGACAAAAGCAACCAGGACATCCACTTCATGTTTCCATTGACTTTCAGAGAGCTGAATGTGCTGAAAGAGAGAAAGTTCAGCTTGGTGGAACTTGTTCATCACTTCTTCAGTGAAACCAAAGCAGCAGGAATCTGCAGCTTTGAACGTTTCCAGGTTGTGTTGATCTTTGACGGTCTGGATGAGTGTCGCCTTCCTCTGGACTTCCACAACAATGAGGTCCTGACTGATGTTAGAGAGTCCACCTCAGTGGATGTGCTGCTGACAAACCTGATCAGGGGGAAGCTGCTTCCCTCTGCTCGCCTCTGGATAACCACACGACCTGCAGCAGCCAATCAGATCCCTCCTGACTGTGTGGACATGGTGACGGAGGTCAGAGGGTTCACTGACCCACAGAAGGTGGAGTACTTCAGGAAGAGATCCAGAGATGAGGAGCAGGCCAGCAACATCATCTCCCACATGAAGACATCACGAAGCCTCCACATTATGTGCCACATCCCAGTGTTCTGCTGGATCACTGCTACAGTTCTGGAGGAGCTGCTGAGAACCAGAGAGGGAGGAGATCTGCCCAGAACCCTGACTGAGATGTTCATCCACTTCCTGGTGGTTCAGGCCAAAGTCATGAAGGTCAAGTATGATGGAGGAGCTGAGACAGATCCACACTGGAGTGAAGACAGCATTAAGATGATTGAGTCTCTGGGAAAACTGGCTTTTGAGCAGCTGCAGAAAGGAAAGCTGATCTTCTATGAGTCCGACCTGAGAGAGTGTGGCATCGATCTGGAAACGGCCTCAAAGTATTCAGGAGTGTTCACACAGATCTTTAAAAAGGAGGGTAATCTGTACAAGACCACCGTGTTCTGCTTCATCCATCTGAGTGTTCAGGAGTTTCTGGCTGCTCTTCATGTCCATCAAACCTTCATCAATGCTGGAATCAACCTGCTGGAAAAACAACAAACATCTCTGTTGTCTAAACTGTTCAGAAAGAAAGTTGATCCAACAACAGCTTTCTACCAGAGAGCTGTGGACGAGGCCTTACAGAGTCCAAACGGACACCTGGACTTGTTCCTGCGCTTCCTCCTGGGTCTGTCACTGCCGACCAATCAGGAGAAACTAGGAGGCCTGCTGACACAGACAGGAAGCAGTTCACAGACCAATCAGAAAACAGTGGAGTACATCAAGAAGAAGATCAGTGAGAATGTGTCTGCAGAGAGAAGCATCAATCTGTTCCACTGTCTGAATGAACTGAAGGATGTTTCTCTAGTGGAGGAGGTCCAACAGTCCCTGAGATCAGGACGTCTGTCCACAGATAAACTGTCTCCTGATCAGTGGTCAGCTCTGGTCTTCATCTTACTGTCATCAGGAGAAAATCTGGAGGAGTTTGACCTGAAGAAATACTCTGGTTCAGAGGAGGCTCTTCTGAGGCTGCTGCCGGTGGTCAGAGCCTCCAACAAAGCTCAGTAGGTGAATTCATCAACTATTTCCATGCTGTTCTCACTAAAGTGTATGTATAGTTGAGCTAAACAGCAAGCTAAACTCCACTCCAAAAATGACAGAGTTGTGTAGTAAGCTTGACCATTTACTGAAGACTCTTCATTTAGTACATGGAAATGGAGTAAAAACTGAAATAAACAATTACGTTACATGCTATCCTTTTTCCGTGTAAAAACTTGTAAATATAAATCATTTTATATAATGCAAAACAATCACTTTTTAACATATATTTATAATCTACTTTTATCTGGAACTCATTTATGCAACATAAATTATGATTTACGGCATTGCCTCCTAGTTGTTGGTAATATTTATATAAACCAAGAGCCGAACGACGAATATCTAACATCTTCCCAGTCTGAGCCTCGTCACAACTACACTTCCTGCTTCTCTAAGAGAGAGTCCTTCAAAGTACTTCTGTATAGAGTGCTTATCAAAATAAAAGTTTGTTACCGAAATATCTGAACATTGCAAAGTTTATGAACAAACATGAAGTAACAACACAATTTCCATCATGTTTAATGTTGTCCAAGATGATTGACACATTCTGTTTGTGTTCTTTGTTAATTGTCCCTCAGGCTGAAAAGCTGTAGCCTCTCAAAGAGAAGCTGTGAAGCTCTAGCCTCAGTCCTCAGCTCTCCGTCCTCCAGTCTGAAAGAACTGGACCTGAGTGAAAACAAGCTGCAGGATTCAGGAGTGAAGAGTCTTTCTGCTGGACTGAAGGATCCAAACTGTAAACTGGAGTCTCTCAGGTCAGAGCACAGCTGTTAACAGTTCAGTTAAATCCTGCTTCAGGTTCATGTTGGTGCTGATGTCCTCCATCTGTAGGTTTTCCTTCTGGAGTCGATGATATTTGTATCAGAACTGTGAGATGGAAAAGGAACCTGAACTGTTGAAATGAAGACGTGGAGTCATTTGTTCTGATTAACTCTGATCATCATCATGTTCCTTAATATCAGCAGGTCAAAGTAATAATCACTGATGGTGGATCACAGATCTGCACATCCTGGTGTTCACATGAACACAGAGTTCTTAGTGTCAGTAATAGCTGTGTCTGAATAAATCCTCTGATCAGCTGACTGCAGAGTTCCCAGATGGAGGACAGAATCCTCAGTCCTGCTGTGTGTCTGAATGTAAAGCTGATGTGAAAGTGATGTGAGGCTTCAGCAGTCTGACTTCCACACATCCAGTCAGTATGTTTGTGTTTCCACAGTGTTTGTTCTGAGCTGCAGTGGAGCCTCAGGAAGTCAAAGAGGAGTTTAGTTGTCAACAGTGTGGAAGTTGATTAGTGTGAGTCACAAGCTGAAGCTTGATGTTAGTGTGAGCTGAGCTCATGAAGTGATTCCTTCCAGTGGAGTTGTGTTAGGGAGAGAGCAGTGGACAGTCAGTGTGGACAGCAGGAATCAGAATCCCTCTGGAATGTACAGATGACATGGGACTGTTGTTGGAAGACACACTGGAAGATGTGAATGAGACAAAGATACCAAGCTGATAAACACAGAAGAAGAAGGTGATGGAATAAATGAAAGAATGAAGAGATTTGATGTTGATCCTGGAATGAGAGATGGACTGAGGTCAGCAGATGTTACTGATGTGTGGACATGAATAGGTGGATGAATGTTGTGTTGACATGTGGATGATGTGTGTAGAAGGCTGACATGATGATGATCCACAATAACAGAAGGACAAAGTCACTCTGCTGGTTTTAGAGAAAAGCTGATTGATGAGGACAAAGTCATGTTGATCTGCACATTCAGAACCTGAACACATCTGATGGATCATCAATGATTTTATACACATCTTTTATTCTTTATTCAGATTGAGGAGCTGCAGTTTGTCAGAGATCAGCTGTGATTCTCTGGTCTCAGCTCTGAAGTCCAACCCCTCCCATCTGGAACATCTGGACCTGAGCAGGAACAAGCTGAAGGATTCAGGAGTGAAACATCTGAGTGGGTTTCTGGAGAGTCCAGACTGCATCCTGAAGACTCTGAGGTCAGACATCATGTTTTCTTTGTGTGCTGAGATGAATGTGATGTCTCTAAACTGCAGCCATCAGGCTGATGTTCTACTGATCCTCACTGAGGATCTTCATGGGAACGTCTGTTTTCTTCTTCTCTCTGCTTTGAGTCATTTAAATATAAAACCATGATGTCATATTTGGCTGATGGAGCTCCTATCAGCTCCATCAGCTGATGGGTGTGTGTGTGTGAGAGAGAGACACACACACACACACACACACACACACACACACACACACACACACACACACACACACACACACACACACACACACACACTCTCTCTCTCTCTCTCTCTCTGTCTCTCACTCCCTCTCTCTGTCTCTCTCTCCCTCTGTCTGTCTCTCTGTCTCTCTCCCTCTCTCTGTCTCTCTCTCCCTCTGTTTGTCTCTATGTCTCTCACTCCCTCTCTCTGTCTCTCTCTCCCTCTGTCTCTCTGTCTCTCTCCCTCCTTCTGTCTCTCTGTCTCTCTCCCTCTGTCTGTCTCTCTCTCCCTCTCTCTGTCTCTATGTCTCTCTCTCTCTGTCTCTCTGTCTCTCTCCCTCTCTCTGTCTCTCTCTCCCTCTGTCTGTCTCTCTGTCTCTCTCCCTCCTTCTGTCTCTATCTCTCTCCCTCCTTCTGTCTCTGTCTCTCTCTCCCTCTGTCTGTCTCTCTCTCTCTCCCTCTGTCTGTCTCTCTCTCTCTCCCTCTGTCTCTATCTCTCTCTCCCTCTGTCTGTCTCTCTCTCTCTCCCTCTGTCTGTCTCTCTCTTTCTCTCTCCCTCTCTCTGTCTCTCTCCCTCCTTCTGTCTCTCTCTCTCTCTCCCTCTGTCTGTCTCTCTCTTTCTCTCTCCCTCTGTCTGTCTCTATGTCTCTCTCCCTCCTTCTGTCTCTGTCTCTCTCTCCCTCTGTCTGTCTCTCTCTCTCTCCCTCCTTCTGTCTCTGTCTCTCTCTCCCTCTGTCTGTCTCTCTCTCTCTCCCTCTGTCTGTCTCTCTCTTTCTCTCTCCCTCTGTCTGTCTCTATCTCTCTCTCCCTCTGTCTGTCTCTCTCTCTCTCTCCCTCTGTCTGTCTCTCTCTTTCTCTCTCCCTCTGTCTGTCTCTATGTCTCTCCCTCCTTCTGTCTCTGTCTCTCTCTCCCTCTGTCTGTCTCTCTCTCTCTCCCTCCTTCTGTCTCTGTCTCTCTCTCCCTCTGTCTGTCTCTCTCTCTCTCCCTCTGTCTGTCTCTCTCTTTCTCTCTCCCTCTGTCTGTCTCTATCTCTCTCTCCCTCTGTCTGTCTCTCTCTTTCTCTCTCCCTCTGTCTGTCTCTCTCTCTCTCCCTCCTTCTGTCTCTGTCTCTCTCTCCCTCTCTCTGTCTCTGTCTCTCTCTCCCTCTGTCTGTCTCTATCTCTCTCTCTCTCCCTCCTTCTGTCTCTGTCTCTCTCTCCCTCTGTCTGTCTCTCTGTCTCTCTCCCTCCTTCTGTCTCTGTCTCTCTCTCCCTCTGTCTGTCTCTCTGTCTCTCTCCCTCCTTCTGTCTCTATCTCTCTCTCCCTCTGTCTGTCTCTATGTCTCTCTACCTCCTTCTGTCTCTATGTCTCTCTCTCCCTCTGTCTCTCTCTCTCTCCCTCTGTCTCTCCCTCTGTCTGTCTCTATGTCTCTCTCCCTCCTTCTGTCTCTGTCTCTCTCTCCCTCTGTCTGTCTCTATGTCTCTCTACCTCCCTCTCTCTCTGGGTAATCCAGTCCCAGTCTGAGTTCTTCAGGTTCAGTAGATTTTAGAGCATCAGTGAGTTTCCACAGATGCTGTTCCAACCAGAACTATTCATCTGTGGAGCTTTCTGGGCTCTGCTCATTTCATGGAGATAGAAAGAAGATCAGATTTATTTCAGATCCTCCTAAAAACATGAAGAGAAAGCTGACATGCTTGTTTAAAGAACTTTTATATTCAGTATTTTTCTACAGTAATATCAGGAATATTTCTACTGAGAAGGTAAAAACCTTGATGGACTAATAAACACCAGTGGACATTTTCCATGGACTGTAAGTTATCATGTGAGATTTTTAATGTGATGCTGCTGAAAAATAATAAAGCAGCATCAGAATCAATCTTGTTGTTAATAACTGACATAAACTGACGACACAAAACACAGGAGATGAAAGAAGTTCTGTTTCTTCATGAACAAATTAATCTACTGGCAGGGAAATGAAAGGAAAGATAGCAGGAAATCCAATTCACTGAATTAGGAATCCAACAATCAAGACTGTTCAAATCTATTGAAAGTGTTTTACTGAACTCTGCAGTCTAAAGTTCCAGGAGGAAGAACAACGGGAAGATTTTCTGCTGGAGTTTCTGCTGATTTTCTTCTTTTCTCTGGTTGGAGTCATTTGAAAGTCAAGATGTTTGTGTTTGAGAAGAGAGTTTGTAGACGTCACCTGGTCCTCTGAAAACTGTGATGGACACTTTCCACTATCAATGACAGATGGATGAAGAATGAAATCATGTGAATGTAGAGTTCTGGTTGAAACGTCTCCATGGTTCCAGAACATGAAGATATTTCAGAGTCTGGAGCCTCATTTTGTCCACGTTTCCTTCTTGTGTGTTTGTGTGACTCTGAGCAGAAAGTGAAATAAATGTCAGTGTTTCTCCTGGTGTTTGTTGCTCAGCATGAGTTTGTGTGGATGGAGCCAGTGGTGGAGCTGCAGAGTTTCAGAGCTGAAGTCACTCCGTCTTTATTGAAGCAGCAGCATGTTGTCATTAATATTAATGAAGCTCTTCTTCACTGCTTCTG
>CM049576.1:7631773-7668833 GCA_027123335.1 Amphiprion clarkii
GTTTGTTGCTCAGCATGAGTTTGTGTGGATGGAGCCAGTGGTGGAGCTGCAGAGTTTCAGAGCTGAAGTCACTCCGTCTTTATTGAAGCAGCAGCATGTTGTCATTAATATTAATGAAGCTCTTCTTCACTGCTTCTGTTGGACTGTTTGAAGCTGCATCCTGTTGGCTTCAGCTGCTTGGAGTTTCTATTTTCTAAACTTGGACCTTCTGGAGCTTCTTCAGCTCTGAACTCATGATGAAACTCTGAATGATTCCAAGCAGGAACTTTGTCTCCTCAACTCACATCTTTTATTCTTTATTCAGATTGGAGGACTGCAGTTTGTCAGAGATCAGCTGTGATTCTCTGGTCTCAGCTCTGAAGTCCAACCCCTCCCATCTGGAACATCTGGACCTGAGTGAGAACCACAGCCTGCTGGATTCAGGAGTGAAACATCTCAGTGGTTTTCTGGAGAGTCCAGACTGCATCCTGAAGACTCTGAGGTCAGTTCACTGTCTGTCTGTTACTGTTGTAGATCTGATGTGTTTAATGACAACTGAAGCTCCTTAATGTTCAACAGAACTTCCATCCATGAAGCTGTAAATCTGCTCTGGTTCATATTTTCTGTTTTTGTTCTAAATTGAGTTTGTTGTCATAAAAATGGAGTGTTTGTAGCAGGAAGTGTAGAAAATGTTGAGTATTAGTTGTTAAAGTAAATGAATGTTTGTAATTTGAGCTGAAGAGTCACATCTGGATCCAGAAGATCCTCTGAACTCAGATCAGTTTGAAGTGACAAAGTTTCCTGAGTGAAGTCTAAATATTTCTTTGGTTTGTGTTGAGTTTTCTTTGACTGATCCTGATCCTGTTGATGATGCAGATGTTACTGATGTGTGGACATGAATAGGTGGATGAATGTTGTGTTGACATGTGGATGATGTGTGTAGAAGGCTGACATGATGATGATCCACAATAACAGAAGGACAAAGTCACTCTGCTGGTTTTAGAGAAAAGCTGATTGATGAGGACAAAGTAATGTTGATCTGCACATTCAGAACCTGAACACATCTGATGGATCATCAATGATTTTATACACATCTTTTATTCTTTATTCAGATTGATGAGCTGCAGGTTGTCAGAGATCAGCTGTGATTCTCTGGTCTCAGCTCTGAAGTCCAACCCCTCCCATCTGGAACATCTGGACCTGAGTCTGAACAACCTGCAGGATTCATCAGTGGAACATCTGTTAGATCTTGTGGAGAGTCCAGACTGCAGCCTGAAGACTCTGAGGTCAGTAGAAGGTTCCATCAGTCTCTGCTGCTTCCAGCAGTTTTCTACTAAACTCAGTCAGTATCAAAGCAAAGATCCAGAGTCTCCTGAAAACCTGCAGCTTCTCAGTGAAGCTCTGAGAGCAGAATGGAGACAGAAACACAGAGACAGCAGTCAGCCAATCAGAGGAGCCACAAGCTTGTTGTCATGGTGTGTTTGAGTGGATGTGAAGCTGACTGTTGTTGTGTTGATGTGTTGAGGAAATCAAGCTGATATACAGATATGTGCTAAATATTTAACAGACATGTTCTGCTATTTGAAGGAAACATTCTGAATATTAAAAATTAAAAATGAATTATTTCACCAATATTTGATCATTTTGTTAAATTACAGATTATATATATGTAAGTGAATTCACAAAACTATTATTAACTTGACCATAAAATGAGTGTTAAGCTGAACTTAAATCTGCTACAAATATCTTTTTTTCCATAAATGTCCTGTTGGACTCAGTATTTTTCCAGGTTTTGAAGCTTCCAGAAGCATTTGAACATATTTAGTGTCTCTTTGCTGCCAGACTCTGAGTGAGTTTTCCTAGAGCAGATGAGATGTTGATGGACACTCACAGACTGTTGGTTTAAATGGAGCAGCAGTAAATCCATGAATGAAGAGTTTGTGCAGTAATGAAGCTTGATGAGTGTCAGCAGTTTGTTTCCACTGCAGTGAAATGTTCAGAGAAACACACCTGATGCTGGCAGTGTGTGCAGGTGTGTGAGCTTGGAGCTCAGTGTGTTCATTCCAACACGTTGACATGAAGCTGCTGCTCTGAACACGACTGAAATCCTGATGATCAGCTGATCAAACTCATTGATCTCCTCTGATCTTTCTTCTTCTCTCTGCAGATGGGAGTGATGCTGATCAGGACGATGTTTGTGCTGAGAGGATGAAGTGTGTCCTGATGATCCAGATGTTGAAGCAGCAGCAGCAGCAGCAGCAGCAGATGGTGTGTAGAGACTCTGACTGGATCATGTTACTGGGAGGTGGAGAGCTTCATGCAGCAGTGACTGACAGGAATCAGAAGAAGTGGAGATGAGTGTCAGTGCTGCAGTGTGAACTGATCTGAGAGCAGCTGTCCAGCATGGTCCCAGTGGATGTGGACTGCTCTGCTGCTGCTCTGTCCTTCTACTGAGACTCCTGTACACATCCTGGATGGATGTTTAATGCTGTGGAATGATCCAGTACTGCAGTTAATCTCCACACAACTTTTCTGAAAAAAGCTCCATCCAGCCTCTCTGGGTCCAGACCTGTGAATGTGTTCTCTGCTCTGAGTCCGCTGATGTCTGATGTCAGTCAACATCCAGCATGAACGTTTGAGGCTCCGACAGCAGCCTTGTATCGTCATTTAACTGATAAAACCTGATAACCTGATAAAACCTCTAACAAGATAAAACCTGAACAAAGTGGATTTAATCAAAGTTTGACTTTCTGAACAGAGTAAAACATGTTTATTATCTGTAGATTTGGTGGGAAGTCAGTGAACAGCAGCAAAGTGAAATAATTTCAGTGTCTGACAGAAAGAGAATCATCAAAGTGTGATTATTCTTCAGTGAGTCTGAATGGAGCCAGCAGGAAGGTTTGTTCCTTCATCACAGCTGAATCAATGTAAATATGTTCCTTTGGTTTTCTTCCCATTGTAAAGGTTCAGATACATGGAGATCTAATCCTGATGCTCCTCAGCAGAGCTTCACTGTTTCTCCACAGTGCTGATGTCCTGCTGCAACAGACTGACTTGATGAAGAGAATCTGTTGATCAGAGACTGAAGTCCTTCAGCAGGATTTACTGACCGGACAAGTCAACAACGTCTGCTTTAATACACGGAATAAAGTTTGTTTCTTTGTTCCCACAGAGTGAATAAAGTGTTTTCTGTGTTTTCATTCCAGGAGAAAACATGAAAGTGATGTGACAGTAGAACTGAGGTGGTTTTCCTCCTGAAAAACACAGTTCAGTCTCCAGGTTTACAACAAAGTTAAAGGAAGCAGCAGTTTGAGCAAAACAAACCTGAGTGAAGCCTGAACTGTGATCCTGATGTTAACTGAGTTCTTCTGGACTTTCAGCTCCTGGGACTTCTTATTTCTTCCAGAAGGTGAAATGAAACAAACATCCACAGCTGTGTTGCATGTTGTTGGACTGACTGTGTGTATTTTGTGTGTTGTTGGTCCTTCAGTGAGCTGTAGATGCAGGAAAACACAGAACCGCCATTTTTAAACAGCAGACTGAAGCAACATCTGTATCACAAATGCTAAATGGACAGAGCCACGGTTTATATTTACAATGTCACAGTTTTTGGCCTGGAGGAAAATCAGAATTGGTCAAAACAACAGAGGCAGCGAAGAGAAAGGAGGTGGATGTACTGAGAGCATGTGGATAGGAACTAATGTGTGAGGTGACAGATCCGGTGGGACACATTAGGAGGACGGAATCTAGAGTAAGGAATGATTGAGTGATCGGTGTTAATAAAAGTTTAGCTTGAACAGTTACCACTGCCTCCCGTCTCACTGGTCCTATTGTGTGAGGTCACACATAACAGTACATGGTGTCAGAAGCCAAGAAGCCCGTCTCAGGCGGAGGCCGGACGACGACGTCGGCGGGAAGCGGCAGTTTTACCGCTAGCTCATGAGTGAAGCTAACTTCGCGGTGATCGACTACGGGCGCGGATAAAGAGGTCCAGAGGACGGCGCGAAGATGACGGATCCCCTGTTTTCAATTAGTCCACCTGAAAATTTCGATTTCAGCGACTATTCGTCATGGCCCAACTGGATTCGCCGTTTTGAAAGGTTTCGTGTGGCAGCAGGACTGGACGGCAAAGACGGAAGCTACCAAGTAAACTCTTTAGTGTACACAATGGGCGATAAAGCCGATGATATTTTGAGCACGCTAGGGTTGAGCGAAGAGGAGCTTAGAAAATACAAGAGTGTAAAAGTAGCCCTCGATAAGCACTTTATTGGCAAACACAATGTCATATATGAGAGAGCACGTTTTAACAAACGATGCCAAGAACTAGGGGAATCAGCTGAATCCTTCATTGCTGCAGTCTATAAGTTAGCAGAAACCTGTCAGTATGGACCACTGCAGGACGAGATGATAAGAGATAGGTTGGTGGTGGGCACACAGTACCAAGGCCTATCAGAAAAACTGCAGATGGATAGCGGATTAACACTGGAAAAGGCAGTGCTACAGATAAGACAGCATGAAGAGATAAAGAAACAGCAGCCAGTTGTGAGAGAGACAAACGTGGATTTGTTAAAGTTTAAGAAAAAGACTTTCAAATACAACCAAGCACGAAAATCGTTTGAAACAAAGAGTCACAGTGAAAATCAAAATGGACAAAAGTACTGTGGGCGCTGTGGCAAGTCACCTGCACACTCCAAAAACAACTGTGTTGCACGAGACGCAGAGTGCAGAAAATGTCGAAAAAAGGGACATTTTGCAGCGGTGTGCAGATCAGGCAGAGTTGGAGCAGTCCTGGAGGATGGGGACAATACACTGTTTTTAGGAACAGTGTCAGCAGGAGCACGGCCCAACAACTGGAAAAAGACACTAGAGGTAAATGGCAAAAATGTGACATTCAAACTGGATACAGGAGCTGATGTAGCCGTAATACCAGCTGCCATCTACTCAAAAGACCTGCATGGACCACTCACCAGAGCGGAGAAGCCCCTGTGTGGTCCCAGTGGAGAAGCCCTGAAAGTGAAAGGTCAGTTCAATGCTGTCATGAAATACAAAGACAACATGACAACACAGCCAGTGTACATCATACAGAGACTATCCATCTCTCTGCTAGGCTTTCCAGCTATCACAGCATTAGGCCTGCTTCACCCTGTAGACAGTGTTAAGGAACTGGAGGCTGACATGAAAAAACTGTACCCCAAAGTCTTTACAGGGCTGGGCCTCCTTAAAGGGGAGTACAAAATAAAACTGAAGGATGATGCCAAGCCTTATGCATTGTCACTGCCACGACGAGTCCCACTGCCATTATATGACAAGGTGAAGACAGAGCTGGAGAGAATGGAGAAGATGGGGGTAATTGAGGCTATTGAGGAACCAACAGAGTGGTGTGCTGGAATGGTGGTGGCCCCCAAGCCCAATGAAAAGGTCAGAATCTGCTCAGACATGACTCACCTAAACGAGTATGTTTGTAGAGAACGCCACATACTGCCTGCTGTAGATGAAACTTTGGCCAAATTCGCAGGTGCAACGGTCTTCACTAAACTGGATGCTACAGCGGGATTTTGGCAGGTGCCTCTCCACCCAGAGTCAGTCCCGTTGACCACATTCATCACCCCGTTTGGAAGATACTGCTACAAAAGGTTGCCATTCGGAATCTCGTCAGCACCTGAACATTTTCAAAAGAGACTGTCCCAAATGCTGACAGGACTGGAGGGAACTGTGTGTCATGCAAATGACATACTTGTTTTTGGTTCCACTCGAGAACAGCATGACCAAAGACTGCACCGAGTGTTAGAGCGGCTTCAGGAGGAGGGGCTGACCCTCAACAATGACAAGTGCCAGTTTGCAGTAGAAAAGGTTATGTTTCTGGGTCACATTGTCACAGCACAGGGCATTGAAGCAGACCCTGGCAAAATCAAGGCAATCAAGGAGATGCCTACACCCAAAGATGCTGCTGATGTGAAAAGGTTTGTGGGCACGGTGAATTACGTCGGAAAGTTTTCCCCACGTGTAGCTGAACTCACACAGCCACTAAGAGAGCTTCTCAAAGCAGACACAATTTGGGATTGGGGGACAGCACAGCAGTGTGCTTTTGATGAACTACGGCAGGAACTGAGTTCTCCCACGGTCCTGGCTCAGTATTGTCTGAAGAGAGAGACAAAAGTTGCAGCTGACGCTTCCTCCTTTGGATTAGGTGGGGTCCTGTCGCAAAAGCAACCAACAGGAGAATGGCGTCCAGTGGCCTTTATTTCACGAAGCATGACAAACGCAGAGCGCAGATATGCCCAAATTGAAAAAGAGGCACTGGCGTTGGCCTGGGCGTGTGAACGCTTCCAGTCTTACCTGGTAGGAATGGACTTTTTGATTCAGACTGATCATAAGCCTCTCATTTCCCTACTAGGCAGCAGAGCTCTTGATGATTTGCCACCTCGTATTTTAAGGTTCAGATTACGACTGCTTCGCTTCACATACAAAATGGAACACGTCCCAGGAAAGAACTTAATCACGGCAGATGCGCTGTCCAGAGCACCCATCCAAGCCCCGCCTACAATGCAGGACAAGCAACTGGAAGAGGATGTGTGCATGTCTATTAACCAGATTCTGCAACAGTTGCCAGCATCAGAATGTAAACTCGCACAAATCAGACAGGCACAGGAAATGGACAATACATGCAGGAGACTGAAAGAGTTGGTACAAACAGGGTGGCCTACCAGCAGGAAAGCTCTTCCACATGAACTTCAAGCGTATTGGCAATACCACCAAGACTTGTCCATTGCAGATGGACTATTGATGAAAAGTGAAAGACTTGTCATTCCTCATAAAATGCAGGAGGAAATGCTGAACAGGGTACATGACGATCACCAGGGCATGACAAAATGCATTGCCAGAGCACAACAGTCCATATGGTGGCCTGGTCTGACCAAACAAATCAAACTCAAAGTTGACAACTGCATAGTTTGCGCACAGGAGGTTCACAATGCACCAGAGCCTCTCATGACGACACAAACCCCTAATAGGCCATGGCAGCGCGTTGCAGCAGATCTCTTCCAGTGGAATCATGCCATGTACCTGTTAGTGATAGACTATTTTCCCGTTACATTGAAGTTGCAAACCTTGCCTCTACAACTGCAGTCCCAGTGATCAACAAAATGAAGGCCATTTTTGCACGTCATGGGGTCCCTGAAACTCTTGTCACAGATAATGGAAACAGAAGGTCATTATAGTCAGAAAAATGACCATAATGGCATTTAAGAGGCTGAAACCATTAAATGTTTTGAAATTTTGGATGAAATATGATTTAATGTTCACATTAATGACGGTCAACCAGTGATTTTACTTGTATGTTCAGTTTGTGTCGGCTGTTGGCATGAAAAGACCTTCGTTTGTTTTCAACTGCAGCACATTCAGTATTTATTCATTTTACCTCTAGAACCTTTATTTCCCTTCATAAACTGCCTTGTTTGATTCTGCGTGGACACAAAGATGTAAGTCTCCTGATATAAAACAAAGTGGAAGTATTGGACACAGTTCTGATGTGGAGGTAAGAGACAGGAATCAGACTTTTATTGATCTCTTTGTTGGATCACTGCAGCAGCATCTACAGGGCAATAGAATAAAGAAATATTGTAGATTTAGGGTGTAAAACAAGTCAAACTACAGGGAAAAATACAGAGTTGAGGTTCATTTATGTGTATAACCAGCAAGAGTTGTTTAATGCGATGAAATGCTGCACCTGCATGCATGGAAATCATCAGTTAGACTCTGTAAATACAATAAGATGCTGTCTGATGTGATATCCACCGATGTGCTGGATCAGCTGGGCTCAGTGTCGGGGGTCCTCCTGATGCAAACAGAAGAAAGAAATAATAATTAGAAATATAGGAATTCATTTTTTACCAGTTTTATTTATTGAGGTTCCATGTAATTAATCATAATAGTAGTTTTTATACATAACATTTTCAGAAATAACAATAAAAAGTATTGATTTCTGTCAGATAAAGGCGGACAGACTCATTATTCTGAAGAGGAAAACTCTGCAACTGTGTGTTTTTAATAGTTTTTTGAGTTTTTTCCATCCTGATGTTGTTTGTCTCCATCTTTAGTTACCAGAACGTTGATCCACTGGGATTCGGTGTAAATGTAAAGAGCTTTCCTGTCTGTTCGCAGAACCACCACGTTCTCCGACCGAAGCTTCCTCATCTCCTTCTCCCCGTCTGCGATAAAAACCTGCACAGAAGTAACATGTTCTACTCAGTGAACATCTGAAAAAGAAAAGACACTCGCTTTCATATTTAACAGGCTACAGATTCTCCACTAGAGGGAGCTGTTCGCTCACACCTGTCCACCAAACTCCAGGTAAGTACAGCAACAGCTACCATAATGTTAAAAGACAGTTCAGGTTTTATTTCAGCCTGCTGGATTTCCCATTTATTCATTCAGAGACTCATGGAGACAAAGACAAACCAGCAGATATTGGAGGGTTATTTCTATTTTTTTCTGGACGGTCGTAGCTCAGTTCAGTTTGATAGTTGGTCCAAAAATGGCTCAAAAATGTATTAAAGTAACTTAGAAAGTGTACAAAATCAGTTGTTTTAAAAATTCTCCTAAATGACTGGAAACTTGTCCAAAATCATTTTTTAAATGCCCAAAATGCCTTAATAATGGTCCAAAATGAATTTAAAAAGTCCAAAATTATTTTAAAAATTGACCAAAACAACTTTAAAAAAATGTCCAGAATGGCTTGAGACTTGTCCAAAATCAGTTTTTCAAAACTGCTCTAAATGCCTTAAAAATGTCCCAAATTATTGAAACAATTGTCCAAAATAACTTAAAAATTGTCCATATTGATTTTAAACTTTTACAAAATCAGTACAAAAAATGTAATAAAATAAGAAACTGCCCCGAATGCCTTAAAAATGGTCCAAAATACCTTAAAAATCGTCCAGTGGCTTGAAACTTGTCAAAAGTCAGTTCAAATTTGTCAAAAATGTCTACAAAATGTCCAAAATTATTCCAAAATTGTCCAGATGACTTAAAAATTGTCCAAAAGGACCTGAAACTTGTCCAAAATCATTTTTAAAATGCCCTAAATGCCTTAATAACGCCCAAAAAAGTCCAAAATGATTTTAAAAATTTAACAGAATAACTTAAAAATGGTGAAGAATGACTTGAAACTTGTCGAGAGTCAGTTAAAAATTGTCCCAAATAACTTGTGACGACCCTCCACCTGGACACCAGGTGTACCTGTTCAGAAGCTGAGGGTCGTCAGCTGATGGAGCCACACCTGGGATCAAGTGGCTCAAACTGCATCAAACCTCCATCACTTCCAGCGTCTGTCTCTGTCTGACAGGAGCTGCTTCCTTCTGGAGCTCCAGAAGCCTGGTTTGGGTTGGTTTTGGTTTGGGTTGGGTTCGGTTTAGGTTTGGTTTGGTTTGGGTTGGGTTGGGTTGGGTTGGGTTCGGTTTGGGTTGGGTTCGGTTTGGTTTGGTTTGGGTTGAGTTGGGTTGGGTTGGGTTCGGTTTGGGTTTAGTTTGGGTTGGGTTGGGTTGGGTTCGGTTTGGGTTTGGTTTGGTTTGGTTTGGGTTTGGTTTGGGTTGGGTTGGGTTTGGGTTTGGTTTGGGTTGGGTTGGGTTGGGTTCGGTTTGGGTTTGGTTTGGTTTGGGTTGAGTTGGGTTGGGTTGGGTTGGGTTCGGGTTGGGTTGGGTTCGGTTTGGGTTTGGTTTGGTTTGGTTTGGGTTTGGGTTTGGGTTTGGTTTGGTTTGGGTTGGGTTTGGTTTGGGTTTGGGTTTGGTTTGGTTTATAGTCTTTAGTGCACCTTACTGGCTTGGTTTTGCATTACAATAAAACCTTTTCTTTAGTCACCACTCTGTTGTTGTCTCCCTGTTTTGTTGCAGCTTCAGAGCCGAGTTGTAACATTATTATTATTATTATTATTATTATAGCAGCTTAAAAACCATATTTATATACTGTACTTCAGTAAATGACTCAGGTAAATAAAATTGAATTATTTTAACCATTGAATGTTTTCTTCAGTAACAAACTCTGATATCAGGATCTGAAACACTTTCATCTGAATTTATTTCCCTCCTGAACTGAGCTGAACATCACACCATCAGACTGATTAGTTAAAGTACTGATTATGACGACGGCATCATTTAATGATCCTACTGACCGTCTGGATTCTGTCCTTCAGTCTCTGGGAGGTGTGAACCTGTGAACAGCTGCATTCAGCTGCTGGACCTGGACTTCCTGGTTCCCCCGGCAGACCTGGAAGGACAAACACTGGAAGCAACACAGTGAGTCACCTGAGCTCACCTGTACAACACCTGCAGCATGATAACATCTACTGATTCCATCCACTGATCTGCTGCTCTTGGATCAGTTTAGATTTTCTGATCTCTTGAAAACCACCTAGATGATTGTGGTGACTCAGGCTGTTGGTCTTGAACATTTTTCCTTTAAGCAACATGTAGGACCTTTTAAGGAAACTAAGAAAAGGCAGAAAAATAAAGAATCTTGAAGTTTTCAAACAGTCATTTAAGTAAGCATGTGATGGAAAATTCACTAATTTCAAGCTTCAGATTGAGAGATTTCATCAGAATCACTTTTTGTTGTGTCTCATTTCAAAATTCACCAAAGATAAACCACATAGTTAAATATCTGTAGTATGTAGAGTATTTTTTCCCAGTGAAACACCTGTGGACACTTGGAAAAATGGTCCACACGTTCCCCGTATTTCAGTTTTATCAAATAAATAATGAAACGTTCTTCTTTTTTCTGATGTGTCATTGTAACGGTCCATCCTGCACAAAGACACGTCTGATCTAACTCATTGCTGACAAGCAGAAAAGGAAGCTGGAGACAGTGTTGATAGTAGAGTCTGACCTCATTAAGATTCGGTGCAGAGTGAACTGGTCTTTACAGATTTATAGAAGAAAAACAGAAAAATCACAAACAAGTGCTGGAATATTTTAGTATTTCTTATTTGGCTCCACGTCTCCATCCCCAGCAGAACTCAGAGGTTTTGCTGTTATTAGTCGTCTTCTGTCACCAACCTTGTCCAGGTAGTCCAGGGTCTCCAGTCAGACCCGGTAGTCCTGCTGGACCAGGATGACCCGACTGACCTGTTGGTCCACGAGGTCCCTTCAACCCCTGAACACAGAATATTCAGTCAGTCACTCCTCCTTCACCAACTTATAAGCCTCTAACATCTGGAGAATCTGAAGTGTGGAAAGTTTGACCAGATAAGATTAGATCCCGAAGAACACCAACACCTAGACCTCTATGAACATCTACACCTCGATGAACATCTGGACCTCTATGAACATCTAGACCTCTATGAACATCTAGACCTCTATGAACATCTAGACCTCTATGAACATCTAGACCTCTATGAACATCTACACCTCTATGAACATCTACACCTCTGTGAACATCTAGACCTCTATGAACACCTAGACCTCTGTGAACATCTGGACCTCTATGAAAACCTAGAACTCTATGAACACCTAGACCTCTATGAACACCTAGACCTCTATGAACACCTAGACCTCTGTGAACATCTGGACCTCTATGAACACCTAGACCTCTATGAACACCTAGACCTCTATGAACATGTAGACCTCTATGAACACCCAGACCTCTATGAACATCTAGACCTCTATGAACACCTAGACCTCTATGAACACCTAGACCTCTATGAACATGTAGACCTCTATGAACACCGAGACCTCTGTGAACATCTAGACCTCTGTGAACACCTAGACCTCTGTGAACATCTAGACCTCTGTGAACATCTAGCCCTCTAGGAACGTCTAGAACTCTATGAACATCTAGACCTCTGTGAACATCTAGACCTCTATGAACACCTAGACCTTTGTGAACATCTAGACCTCTATGAACATCTAGACCTCTATGAACACCTAGACCTCTATGAACACCTAGACCTCTGTGAACATCTGGACCTCTATGAACATCGAGACCTCTATGGACATGTAGACCTCTATGAACACCCAGACCTCTATGAACATCTAGACCTCTATGAACACCTAAACCTCTATGAACACCTAGACCTCTATGAACATGTAGACCTCTATGAACACCGAGACCTCTGTGAACACCTAGACCTCTATGAACATGTAGACCTCTATGAACACGGAGACCTCTGTGAACATCTAGACCTCTGTGAACATCTAGACCTCTATGAACACCTAGAACTCTATGAACATCTAGACCTCTGTGAACATCTAGACCTCTATGAACACCTAGACCTTTGTGAACATCTAGACCTCTATGAACATCTAGACCTCTATGAACACCTAGACCTCTGTGAACATCTGGACCTCTATGAACACCTGGACCTCTATGAACACCTAGACCTCTATGAACACCTAGACCTCTGTGAACATCTGGACCTCTATGAACATCTAGACCTCTATGGACATGTAGACCTCTATGAACACCCAGACCTCTATGAACATCTAGACCTCTATGAACACCTAAACCTCTATGAACACCTAGACCTCTATGAACATGTAGACCTCTATGAACACCGAGACCTCTGTGAACATCTAGACCTCTGTGAACATCTAGACCTCTATGAACACCTAGACCTCTGTGAACATCTGGACCTCTATGAACATCTGGACCTCTATGAACACCTAGACCTCTATGAACATCTAGACCACTATGAACATCTAGACCTCTATGAACATCTAGACCTTTGTGAACATCTAGACCTCTATGAACATCTAGACCTCTATGAACATCTAGACCTTTGTGAACATCTAGACCTCTATGAACATCTAGACCTCTATGAACATCTAGACCTTTGTGAACATCTAGACCTCTATGAACATCTAGACCTCTATGAACATCTAGACCTTTGTGAACATCTAGACCTGTATGAACACCTAGACCTCTATGAACATCTAGACCTCTATGAACATCTAGACCTCTATGAAAACCTAGACCTCTATGAACATCTAGACCTCTATGAACACCTAGACCTCTATGAACATCTAGACCTTTGTGAACATCTAGACCTCTATGAACACCAGGTTCTGTTTCCTACCAACGACTCCAACATTTAGTCTAAACATCTAAAAACTGGAACCTTGTCTGGTCCAACTTTAACACATCAGATTCTACTGATGTTAGAGCCTCAACAGTTGGAGAAATGTGGACCAAAGACTGGATTTCAGTAGAAACATGGATCCATCCATAGAGATACACTGACAGGAACTTTATGGAGACACTAGACCACCTTTATTTTCCACTTTTTTTCATTTTAAAGATCCAATAATTAAAACTATGTCCTCTGTTGGATCCATTCAGTCATTCTGATCTGATGAATCTATTCTGTTTTCACCACATTTCATGACTGATAGAGTTTTATCTCTGGAGATGTTGAACCCTGGAAATGATTTCCTAGGTTTCTGAGGGTAAAATTACAAAAATTCCAGGTCTGAAATTCCTAAAATTCATCCAGATTATTCCACAGAACTCAGGTTTGGATCCCAATCAACAAATGAGTGAAATCTAAACTAAACCTGATCATCATATTTCCTGATTTCTGCCTGTTTCGATGACCTTCTACTACTACCCACCAGGGTTCCTCTTGCTCCAGGTTCTCCTCTGGACCCAGCCTCTCCTCTCTGGCCGGCATCGCCCCACTGACCCGGGTCGCCCTGATCAGAACCACAGAGCAGGTACAGTGAACTCAGCATGGTGTGTTTAGTTTCATGTATCCAGAGCCGGACAGATTTCTACCTTTTCTCCTGATGGAGCAGCGACGCCTGGTTCACCCTGAAACAAAATAAAATCAGTTCAGTCAGTCCAGTTTGGTAACTGGTCCACAGATGGCTCAAAAATTTTACAGAATAACTTAAGATTGTACAAGATCTGTTAAAAATGGCCACAAATTGTTCAATTATTTTTAAAAGTTACCAAAATGACTTGAAATTTGTCCAAAAATCACTAAAATAAATAAATAAACTGCCCTGAATGTCTAAAAACGTCCCAAATAATTTTAAAAAATTGTCCAAGATAGCTTTAAAATTGTACAAAGCGATTTGAAAATTGTCCAAAATCAGTAAAAAAAAAAAAAAAAAAAAAAAAAAGAATTTAAAAACCATAAATGCTTTAAGAATGGTCCAAAATGCCCTAAAAAAAAAAAGCCTAAAATAATTTTAAAATTTGACCAAAATAACCCAAAAATTGTCGGGAATGTCTTGAAACTTGTCCAAAGTCCGTTCCATTTGTCCAAAATGCCTAAAAATGTCAGCAATTATTCCAAAATTGTTTAAAGTTATTTTAAAAATTGTCCAAAATGTCTTGAAACTTTTCCAAAATCAGTTAAAAAATTGTCCAAAACGCCCAAAAAATGTCAAAAATGAATCCAAAGTTGTCTGAAATAGCTTTAAATGGTCCAAAATTAGTATGAAAGCTAAACTTTGTTAAACTTGTTTTCAGTCAGACTGAAATCAAACAGAAATGATCTGCTGATTGGTTTAGTGATTACAGACATACTCGTCCACCAGTCTGTCTCCATGTGTCAGTTTGAGGACATATTTGAACATTTTACTTAAATTCATTTATCTTTGTTATATTTTAAGCATGTGATTTTATTATTTTTATAATGTCTGTATTGTAATACACACTGTACCTGTGTTTTTGTAAAGGAGCTCTATAAAGCGTATTATTATTATTATTATTATTATTATTATTATTATTATTATTATTATTATTATTATTATTATTATTATAGTGGAGAGTACAACAGTTTCTCACCTTCTGTCCACTGAGGCCTCGTTTTCCTTTCACTCCTTTATCGCCCTGATAGATAAAAACAAATCGATGACTAAGATGTAAAATAATAATCATAATCTTCATCTTTATCAACTCACCCTGAATCCTTTACGTCCTTTAAAGCCCTGAAAACACACAGATCAGGATCATTGTCATTTTTAGCATTTTTCTACCAGCCTGCTTTGATAAATCAGATTTTTATGTGATTAGAAAAAGAATAAATGACAAAAAAGATGTGGAATTTAAGAACAAACAACAGGAGATGTAATATTACAGGAAGTAGGTCTATTTCACTTTTCATCAAATAGTGTGAGCTTATAAAATAATTACCAACTATTTAACAGCCGGTTTAATTAGAATAAAACATTTTCTGTCCTTCTGTGTTGATTACAAGTCAGGTTTGATTTATAAGCTGCAACAGATAGTTTAAGGAGTAGAATCATAAATGAATGAGCAGCTTTAATTCAAGTTAAACGAACCTTTATCATCCCAGGAGTCCCGATATCTCCGTACAGACCCCTCCAGCCTCGGTCACCTTTTTCTCCCTGTTGGAATCACACAATTAATGCAAATACTGATCATTAAAATGTAAAAAATAAACAGTTTTAACTGTCATTTTTCAACAATTTGCTGTTATTTTACAGATTCTATCAGATTTGGTAAATTACAGATAATAAACTGCTCAAAACAGGAATAATAAACACATTAACAGCAAAAAAGTTTTAAGTTGTTTGTTTTTTTCACTATTATTACTGTATTAAAATCTGAAAAAACACGGTCATATTTTGCAGGTATTTGCTGTTATTTCAAAGAAAGAAAATGAAAAACGTTAAACAACTTTTTAACTGCCCCCCAATGAATCACCACCTTGTCACGGTGGAGGGGTTTGAGTATGTGTTGTCCGGGGCAATTGCCCCTGGTAGGGTCTCTGGGGATCTTCATCCATATCCATGGCAGAGGTAGTGAAGAAGCTCCTCCAGGTGTGGATGAGATCCACCCTGAGATGCTGAAGGCTCTGGACATTGTTGGACTGTCTTGTTGACACGTCTCTACAATGTAACATGGGCATCAGGTACAGTACCTGTGGAGCAGCAGACTGGGGAGGTGCTTCCCATCTTCATAAAGGGGGACTGGAGAGTGAGTTCCAACTACCAGGGTATCACACTTCTCAGCCTTCCTGGGAAAGTTTACTCTGGGATGCTGGAAGGGAGGCTCTGACCGACTGTAGAACCTCAGATCCAGGAGGAGCAATGCAGATTCCGTCCTGGTGGTGGAACGGTGGATCGGATCTTTACTCTAGTGGAGCTGCTGAGGGGGTCATGGAAGTTCCACCTGCCAGTCTACATGTGTTTTGTGGATCTGGAGAAGGCTCTGGTGCAGATGTTCACTTTCTTGCAGATTTTTTAATAGTGTGCTAGCTAAACTCAACAGCAGCAGATCTAAAGTATTTAGTGATAAAAATAAACTGTATTTTTTGTAGAACCTTTTAAAACTGGAATCACAAGTTGCTCCATAAAACTTTGAAATGAGAATAACATGAGATAAAACAGTAAATAAAAGGCATCATTAATTACAATAATTTTCAGGACATTTTTGAACATTTTTTGGTGGAAAAAAAGAAATGTTACAAAAAAAAGTTTCTTTAAGAACATTCACAAAAGTCAACCAAAATCTAGGGAACTTCACTGGATTTTGGTTGATTTTTATGTGAATGTTCTGAAAGAAAATAGAAGTTTTACTGATATATATGGAATCATTTTAGATGTTTTTAGGATTTTTTGGAAGTTTTATTCATTTTTTTGAAAATATTTACAATTTTTAATTTAAAAAAAAATTGTTTAATTTTTGTAATTTTGTGTCTTGTTTTTGTCATTTTGTGTTAAATTTTTCTCATTTTGTGTTTAATTTTTGTAATTTTGTGTCTTGTTTTTGTCATTTTGTGTTTCATTTTTCTCATTTTGTGTCTCATTTTTGTCATTTTCTGTCTCATTTTTGTCACTTTTTTGTCTCATTTTGTCATTTTGTGTTAAATTTTTGTCATTTTGTGCAATTTTTGTCATTCATTGTTTTTGTTTTTTGGAAGATTTTTATTCATTTTTTGAAAATATTTACAATTTAAAAAAAAAAAATTATGTCTTGCCAAATTTGGAAATATTTTTAGAATAAAACTTTTAAGGGAAACTTTAAAGGAATTTTTGGAATTTTCTTCCTGAAGATTCTGTAATTTTTTATAAATTTGTTGAATTTTTTTGCAGAATTTTGGAATTTTTTTTCGACAAGGGAACAATATTTTTTGGTGCCCGTAAATGAAGACTAAAGGAGGGTTAAGTTTATTTTGGTATTAATACTTTTGATGTTTTACATAAATCTGAATTTAAATTTCCGTGTTTTGTCCTCTGTGTATTTGTACTTTTCCTTCAGATCTCAGTTCTTCTGTCTGTAATTTTCTGCAAATGAAAGACCTAAATGAATAACATGAGTAAAGTTGCTGTTCTTGACCTTCTGACCCGGCGTTCCCATGACTCCTTGTTCTCCTGGTTCTCCATCTGGTCCCTTCACTCCAGGTTCACCCTGAAACACAACGGTTTGACAGAACTTTTCATATTTATGTTCTTTATAATCTAATAAAACACAGTGTGGAGGTTTTTACTGACCCTAAGTCCTCTGGTTCCTCTGCAGCCCTGAAAACACCAGACATTAAAATACTGACATCTATCAGAAAACACGTCAGAAAACAGCAAATGGCCCCGATAAATAACCAATAAATAACCTACCTTCTGCCCTTTAGGTCCTGTGATGTGTTCTGTTATGTCGACCTGAGGAGTTACACACAAATCAGCAGGAGTTTAGGTCCAAACATCCAAACGTTTGGAACTTTTTGGTTTGTTAGCAGGATTTTCAAGATAAATCTTAAAAGTTCAGATATCAAACATTTATTTGTGTTTTCTTTGTCAGAATCAGAGGAAGTGGTCACCATCAGCTCTGCTCTCCGTTTGATTGGAGGAAACAAAGGAGGAGGAAGAGGAGGAGGGATGAAGACCTCACATCTCCGAGGTGAAAACCTGCCGCTGACCGTCGACGGGAATCCTGAACACAAAAACATTTTCATCATTTTGTCTCATTTTTGTTATTTTGTCTCATTTTTGTCCTTTTTTAAATCTCATTTTTATTATTTTGTGTCTCATTTCTGTCATTTTGTCTCATTTTTGTCCTTTTTCGTCTAATTTTTGTCATTTTTATTATTTTGTCATTTTGTCTCATTTTTGTCGTTTTGCGTTTAAATCTTACCATTTTGTGTTTCATTTTTATTATTTTGTCTCATTTTGTCATTTTGTCTCATTTTTGTCGTTTTGCATTTAATTCTTACCATTTTGTGTTTCATTTTTGTAATTTTGTCTCATTTTTGTTATTTTGTGTCTCTTTTTTTGTTTTGTCTCATTTTGTCATTTTGTCTCATTTTTGTCGTTTTGCATTTAATTCTTACCATTTTGTGTTTCATTTTTGTAATTTTGTCTCATTTTTGTTATTTTGTGTCTCTTTTTTTGTTTTGTCTCATTTAAGCACCTGAGAAAACAATAACTGTCCTTTTTTCAGTTTTTATATTTCCTGGCTGCTAAATTCATGTAATTTTGGTGATATTTTTAAAAACAAAACACAACTTTGAAGCTCAGCAGCAGGTTCTGGACTCCAGATGTTTGATCTGAAGCCGAGTGTTTCTGGACTCACTGGACGTGACGGAGGACTGGACCGGCTGGATGCTGGTGAACAAGGCAGTAAATCCCAGAAGCAGCAGAGACAGCATCTCTGTTGTCCTGCAGCAGCAGCAGCAAGTAGAAGAACAGAGAGGAAACGTTTAAATAACTAATCTACATCCAAACACACTCCCAGGATCCTCTAACAGCCAAACTAATGATCAGATTTCTCTCTTTATAATAACAACAAATATCCATAAAACAAGGATATTTTAGCTGATTTAAATGCAGTAAAAAATGCGTAATACAGGCAAAACTGTAAAAAAAAAATCATTCAGTTCTGATTATTGATGTGAATATCATTTACAGTTTTGATTGTTTTTTACAGTTAACTGTAAATTTAAACTTGCTTTCTCTGATTTTATTAGATATCTATAATTTACCAAAATGGGGAAAAAATCTGTAAAATATATATATATATTTTTTTTAAATCCTGATTATACACATTTCTGTCATTAAAATTACTGCAAATATCTGTAAAATAAGAATATTTTTTAGCTGATTTAAAAACTTCTTTAAAACATTCTGTAATACAGTCTAGCATTGTGTAAAAAAGAAAAAACTTTTTATGTGAATATTATTTACAGTTTTGACTTGTTTTCTGTGGGTTTTTTGCTATCAAGTGACAAGTTCTTATTTAAATTATCTGTAATTTACTAAAACAGGTACAATGTGCAACACCTGAGCAGATGTTTGAAGTTTTCTTGCCGGTCGGACTGAATAAATGAAGATAATTCAGTCTTTATTCTCTGAGCTTTAATGCAGCGAACAGAGAATACATGTCTGATGATGAAAGTTCAGCTAAAAGCAGAGAAAAGCAGCTTAGATTTACCAGCAAGCTGATGATTAAACAGAACTCTGCTTTAGATCCTCCTGCAGCTGATTTATCTCCTGTTAAACATCTGAACGTTGTTTAAGCTGCAGATCCAGAGACATTCTACTGATATCTGCTCTTATAAATGATAATAATGAGCATTACTGAGCTCTAAAAGCAGCTTTTCTGGGTAATAATCTGCAGTATTTCCTACCTCAGGGCGGCTGGAGGCTCCTGCAGCTTCTGTTCTTCTGCTGGTCCTCGTCCAGATGCAGCTCTCTGCCGTTCTTTCTCCTCTTCTTTCTGCTGGGCTTGCAGGCCGAGGCCCACTCATCTCCATAAAGTGTGGAAACGCTGGCAGCAGCTCTGCAGGAATAATCAGATAATTACTGGAGCAGCGAGCCAAAGAGCAGCAGCTCATCAGGAGGACGATCCAGCGGAGCTTCAGGGCAAGAAGCCAAGAACATCACAGCAGAGTCAGGAGGTTAAACGAGGACAACAGTCAGAGGAACATCTCCAGTAGATCAACAGAGGAACATCTCCAGGAGATCAACAGACAGAGGAACATCTCCAGGAGATCAACAGTCAGAGGAACATCTCCAGGAGATCAACAGTCCGAGGAACATCTCCAGGAGATCAACAGTCAGAGGAACATCTCCAGGAGATCAACAGTCCGAGGAACATCTCCAGTAGATCAACAGTCAGAGGAACATCTCCAGTAGATCAACAGAGGAACATCTCCAGGAGATCAACAGACAGAGGAACATCTCCAGGAGATCAACAGACAGACGAACATCTCCAGTAGATCAACAGAGGAACATCTCCAGGAGATCAACAGACAGACGAACATCTCCAGTAGATCAACAGAGGAACATCTCCAGGAGATCAACAGACAGAGGAACATCTCCAGGAGATCAACAGTCCGAGGAACATCTCCAGGAGATCAACAGTCAGAGGACCATCTCCAGGAGATCAACAGTCAGAGGAACATCTCCAGGAGATCAACAGTCAGAGGAACATGTCCAGGAGATCAACAGTCAGAGGAACATCTCCAGTAGATCAACAGTCAGAGGAACATCTCCAGTAGATCAACAGACAGAGGAACATCTCCAGGAGATCAACAGAGGAACATCTCCAGGAGATCAACAGTCAGAGGAACATGTCCAGGAGATCAACAGAGGAACATCTCCAGGAGATCAACAGTCAGAGGAACATCTCCAGGAGATCAACAGTCCGAGGAACATCTCCAGGAGATCAACAGTCAGAGGAACATCTCCAGGAGATCAACAGTCAGAGGAACATGTCCAGGAGATCAACAGTCAGAGGAACATCTCCAGTAGATCAACAGTCAGAGGAACATCTCCAGTAGATCAACAGACAGAGGAACATCTCCAGGAGATCAACAGACAGAGGAACATCTCCAGGAGATCAACAGAGGAACATCTCCAGGAGATCAACAGTCAGAGGAACATGTCCAGGAGATCAACAGAGGAACATCTCCAGGAGATCAACAGTCAGAGGAACATCTCCAGCAGATCAACAGACAGAGGAATATCTCCAGTAGATCAACAGACAGAGGAACATCTCTAGTAGATCAAGAGACAGAGGAACATCTCCAGTAGATCAACAGATGAACATCTCCAGTAGATCAACACTCAGAGGAACATCTCTAGGAGATCAACAGCCAGAGGAACATCTCCAGTAGATCAGCAGACAGACGAACATCTCCAGTAGATCAACAGAGGAACATCTCCAGGAGATCAACAGACAGAGGAACATCTCCAGGAGATCAACAGTCCGAGGAACATCTCCAGGAGATCAACAGTCAGAGGACCATCTCCAGGAGATCAACAGTCAGAGGAACATCTCCAGGAGATCAACAGTCAGAGGAACATGTCCAGGAGATCAACAGTCAGAGGAACATCTCCAGTAGATCAACAGTCAGAGGAACATCTCCAGTAGATCAACAGACAGAGGAACATCTCCAGGAGATCAACAGAGGAACATCTCCAGGAGATCAACAGTCAGAGGAACATGTCCAGGAGATCAACAGAGGAACATCTCCAGGAGATCAACAGTCAGAGGAACATCTCCAGGAGATCAACAGTCCGAGGAACATCTCCAGGAGATCAACAGTCAGAGGAACATCTCCAGGAGATCAACAGTCAGAGGAACATGTCCAGGAGATCAACAGTCAGAGGAACATCTCCAGTAGATCAACAGTCAGAGGAACATCTCCAGTAGATCAACAGACAGAGGAACATCTCCAGGAGATCAACAGACAGAGGAACATCTCCAGGAGATCAACAGAGGAACATCTCCAGGAGATCAACAGTCAGAGGAACATGTCCAGGAGATCAACAGAGGAACATCTCCAGGAGATCAACAGTCAGAGGAACATCTCCAGGAGATCAACAGTCAGAGGAACATCTCCAGGAGATCAACAGTCAGAGGAACATCTCCAGCAGATCAACAGACAGAGGAATATCTCCAGCAGATCAACAGACAGAGGAACATCTCTAGTAGATCAAGAGACAGAGGAACATCTCCAGTAGATCAACAGATGAACATCTCCAGTAGATCAACACTCAGAGGAACATCTCTAGGAGATCAACAGCCAGAGGAACATCTCCAGTAGATCAGCAGTCAGAGGAACATCTCCAGTAGATCAACAGTCAGAGGAACATCTCCAGTAGATCAGCAGTCAGAGGAACATCTCCAGCAGATCAACAGTCAGAGGAACATCTCCAGCAGATCAACAGACAGAGGAATATCTCCAGTAGATCAACAGTCAGAGGAACATCTCCAGTAGATCAACAGACAGAGGAACATCTCCAGGAGATGGATGGATGTTCACCGGTGCAGTCCGGGGTGTCCTCCTCCTGCTGAAGTCCACGATCATCTCCTTCGTCTTACCGGCGTTGAGCTGTAGATGGTTTCGCTCACACCAGTCAACAAAGTCAGAGATGACCATCCTGTACTCCCGCTAATCCCCTTCAGATACACACCCGACAATGGCTGTATCATCGGAGAACTTCTGGAGGTGACAGCTCCCAGAGTTGTGGTGGAAGTCCGATGTGTCCAGGGTGAAGAGAAAGGAGGACAGACTGTCCCCTGTGGACCTCCATGCTGCTGACTACCACATCAGACACACAGTCCTGAAGCCTCACGTACTGTGGTCTGTTGGTGAGGTAGTCGATGGTCCAAGCAGCCAGGTGACAGTCTACTCCCGCTTCTTCAAGCTTCACCCTGAGCAGAGAAGGCTGGATGGTGTTGAAAGCACTGGAGAAGTCAAAGAACATGACCCTCACAGTGCTGTTGGGTTTCTCCAGATGAGTCAGCGATCTGTGCAGCAGGTACACCACTGCATCATCCACTCCAATGTTCGGTTGATAAGCGAACTGCAGTGGATCCAGATGTGGGCTCACCTGGGGACGGAGGTTCCTGAGGATGATCCTCTCCATGGTCTTCATCAGGTGAGAAGTGAGGGCCACAGGTCTGAAGTGGTTAGGCTCCCTGGGGTTCCTGGTCTTAGAGACAGGAACCACGCAGGAAGTCTTCCATAACAGAGGAACCCTCTCCAGACTCAGGCTCAGGTTAAAGATGTGCAGCAGCACCTGACAGAGCTGGTCTGCACAGTCTCTAAGGAGTCTGGAGCTGATTCCATCCATTATCAAAAGATAATCAATAGGAAAAAAAACTCTTCCTGTTCACCTCTTAAAACCCAAAAACACACCTCAGTAGCAGCCTAAACTAAAACTACCAATGGGTTCCCTGTTTTCCTTTGTGAACAATTCAAAGGTCCCTTTCTATCTCCCCACACATCCACCAACCACTGGAACACATCTCCAAAGTTCTGCTGGTCCAGCTCAGCTTCCCCTCAGAAGAAGTGGCGCCACCTGCCAGATGAAGGAGCCTTTTGAGAGGCAGCTGGCATCGTGATTGGACTGTACTTTGGTCTATTCCAATCCAGCTTCAGCTCCAGAGACGGCAGGCGGGACGAGTCAACGGAGGCCGGGTGGACGAAGGCATGCAGCTGAGTACAATCCAGAAAACAACAGAGGAGGAGTGCAGCAGCCCAGAGCCAGAACAACCAGAGTAGCATGGTATGTCTCTTAGAAAACATCATAGTAGAGCCTTTGGAATGAAAAAACGCCATCATATACATCGTAGATTGTACAAATAACAAGTCAAAGGAAAGAGACATCCACTGTAGAATTGTAGTAATTGTGGGCTGACTGATTTACTGATTATCAGTATTTTATTTTTTACTGATTTACGGTAATAAATACATTTAAAAATGGCGCTACTTTGGCTCTGAACCTTTATCTACCTGTGGTCGCTCTGTCTTCTGGAGTGATTTGATTGGTTATACGTCACGAATAAAACTCCTTTAACTTAACATCTGTAAACAAAACAAAAACGTATCAACAAAGTTTTCTGTTAGAGTTTGTGTTCTTCTAAGTTTAACTCCAAGATTTTAAATACTTTCATTTACTGCAAATGAATATCTACTCCAAATGTCTCACTAATAATCATTATCAGCCTTAAAAACCCACAAAACACCCCTCTATACTGGACCACACTTAGTACAGTCCGGTTCCCCCTTCTATAAATCTGCTTGGAATCTTCCACTTCCTGTTTGTCAAAGTGGCCTTCTACCTGGACAGGTTTTGTTGGAGCTCATGCAACAAACATTTTGGGTAACTGCACTTTAATATGGATGGATGACACTGAATTAGAGTCTGTTTTAATGAGACTGAGTTCAGATGTGTAGCTCTGTCATTAAATAGGAAATTATTTCTCAGAATTCACAGAGAAAAGTCTGAAATGTTTGCTAGGTTAGCGTCCCACATGTTCTTTGGCTCAGCTAAAGCTAACTCTCTCCAACTTCTGGATCTCTTGAGTTGCTTGTTGTTAAAATATCTTGCTAGAGGTGCTGAAGCTCAGAAAGTCTGAGATGTTTATTCAGAATAAGCTCATTCTCAAGTCTGATCTGAACTGTCCTCTTTTGTTTGAACTTTCCCTAAACTTAGGAGTTAATGACAGAGCAGCACATCCAGACTCAGTTTCATTTATGTAGAGATTAAACTTCAGTGTCATTCATTGATGTTAAAGTGCAGTTTTTCAAATGTTTGTTGCACATGCTCCCGACCAAACCAGTCCAGGTGGAAGACGATGTGAAGTGAAAGCTCCAGAGGATGAATATCACACATTTACGTTGGAAATAAATGTCCTTTAATTAGACATTGTCATACAAAAGTTGGGTTTCCCTTTAATGATGTTCAAATCTTTGTTGAGTGTTTTGTTGATGTTGGTTTCTAAATGTTTTCTGACACTCGGCCCCAAAGATTAAAACCTTTTACGGCTCACAAGCTGCAACAATTCACACATTATCAACTATCTTTCTGACTAAACTAAGATAAAAAGTGAAAAACTGCCTGATTCCTGCATCATGAATGTAAATCTTTTTGGTTTTTATGGCAGTAAACTGAATATATTTGGGTTTGACATTTTATAAACCAAAACAAGAAATGAATTAGTGGAGAAAACAATCAACAGATTAATGGTCATAAAAATGTGTTTTCCAACATATATGGCTGAATTACTCCAATATTACAAGATACAGACAATTTTAATTCAATTTTATTTATATAACACCAATTACAGGTCAAATTGTCTCAAGACGCTTTATTCTCAAGACATTTTTTTTCGACATAGTCTAGTAAGGCGTTTTTATGCACCAAAATTCATGATTTATTTTTCAAACAAAACTTTTCTGGACTGTTTTTCACGGCCTACTTTACATTATTTCATCATATGACACGTTTTTACAAGATGTTGAAAAATGGCATTTTTTTTCGACATAGTATAGTAAGGCGTTTTTTTTGCACCAAAATTCATGATGATTTTTTTTTCACACAAAACCTTTCTGGAGTGTTTTTCACGGCCTCCTTTACATTATTTCATCATATGGCACGTTTTTACAACATGTTTGAAATATCGCATTTTTTTCGACATAGTATAGTAAGGCATTTTTTTTGCGCCAAAATTCATGATGATTTTTTTCTCCAAGAAAACCTTTATGGAGTGTTTTTCACGCCCTCCTTTACATTATTTCATCATATGGCACGTTTTTACAACATGTTTAAAATATCACATTTTTTTTCGACATAGTATAGTAAGGCTTTTTTTTTTCGGCAAAATTCATGATGATTTTTTTCTCCAAGAAAACCTTTCTGGAGTGTTTTTCATGGCCTCCTTTACATTATTTCATCATATGGCACGTTTTTACAACATGTTTGAAAAATGGCATTTTTTTTCGACATAGTATAGTTAGGCGTTTTTTTTTGCGCCAAAATTCATGTTGATTCTTTTTTTCACAGAAAACCTTTCTGGAGTGTTTTTCATGGCCTCCTTTACATTATTTCATCATATGGCACGTTTTTGCATGTTTGAAAAATGGCATTTTTTTTCGACATAGTATACTAAGGCATTTTTTTTGCGCCAAAATTCATGTTGATTTTTTTTTCCAAGAAAACCTTTATCGAGTGTTTCTCACGCCTTCTTTTACATTATTTCATCATATGGCACGTTTTTACAACATGTTTGAAAAATGGCATTTTTTTTCGACATAGTATAGTAAGGCGTTTTTTTTGCGCCAAAATTCATGTTGATTTTTTTTTCCAAGAAAACCTTTATGGAGTGTTTCTCACGCCTTCTTTTACATTATTTCATCATATGGCACGTTTTTACAACATGTTTGAAATGTCGCATTTTTTTTCGACACAGTATAGTAAGGCGTTTTTTTGCGGCAAAATTCATGGTGATTTTTTTTTCCAAGAAAATCTTTCTGGAGTGTTTTTCACGCCTTCCTTTACATTATTTCATCATATGGCACGTTTTTACAACATGTTTGAAATGTCGCATTTTTTTTCGACATAGTATAGTAAGGCGTTTTTTTTTTCCGCCAAAATTCATGTTGATTTTTTTTCCAAGAAAACCTTTCTGGAGTGTTTTTTCACACCCTCCTTCACATTATTTCATCAAGTGGCACGTTTTTACAACATGTTTGAAAAATGGCATTTTTTTTCGACATAGTATAGTAAGGCGTTTTTTTTGCGGCAAAATTCATGATGATTTTTTTCTCCAAGAAAACCTTCATGGAGTGTTCTTCACGGCCTCCTTTACATTATTTCATCATATGGCACGTTTTTACAACATGTTTGAAAAATGGCATTTTTTTTCGACATAGTATAGTAAGGCGTTTTTTTTGCGGCAAAATTCATGATGATTTTTTTTTCCAAGAAAACCTTTATGGAGTGTTTTTCACGGCCTCCTTTACATTATTTCATCATATGGCACGTTTTTACAACATGTTTGAAAAATGGCATTTTTTTTCGACATAGTATACTAAGGCGTTTTTTTTGAGCCAAAATTCATGTTGATTTTTTTTTCCAAGAAAACTTTTATGGAGTGTTTCTCACGCCTTCTTTTGCATTATTTCATCATATGGCACGTTTTTACAACATGTTTGAAAAATGGCATTTTTTTTCGACATAGTATAGTAAGGCGTTTTTTTGCGCCAAAATTCATGTTGATTTTTTTTTCCAAGAAAACCTTTATGGAGTGTTTCTCACGCCTTCTTTTACATTATTTCATCATATGGCACGTTTTTACAACATGTTTGAAATGTCGCATTTTTTTTCGACATAGTATAGTAAGGCGTTTTTTTTTTGCGCCAAAATTCAGATTGCTTTTTTTTTCCAAGAAAACCTTTATGGAATGTTCTTCACGGCCTCCTTTACATTATTTCCTCATATGGCATGTTTTTACAACATGTTTGAAAAATGGCATTTTTTTTCGACATAGTATAGTAAGGCGTTTTTTTGCGCCAAAATTCATGTTGATTTTTTTTCCAAGAAAACCTTTATGGAGTGTTTCTCACGCCTACTTTTACATTATTTCATCATATGGCACGTTTTTACAACATGTTTGAAATGTCGCATTTTTTTTCGACATAGTATAGTAAGGCGTTTTTTTTGCAACAAAATTCAGATTGATTTTTTTTTCCAAGAAAACCTTCATGGAGTGTTCTTCACGGCCTCCTTTACATTATTTCATCATATGGCACGTTTTTACAACATGTTTGAAAAATGGCATTTTTTTTCGACATAGTATACTAAGGCGTTTTTTTTGCGGCAAAATTCATGATGATTTTTTTCTCCAAGAAAAGCTTTCTGGAGTGTTTTTCATGCCTTCCTTTACATTATTTCATCATATGGCACGTTTTTACAACATGTTTGAAAAATGGCATTTTTTTTCGACATAGTATAGTAAGGCGTTTTTTTTGCGGCAAAATTCATGATGATTTTTTTT
Organism: Amphiprion clarkii; assembly: GCA_027123335.1. NCBI lineage: Eukaryota > Metazoa > Chordata > Actinopteri > Pomacentridae > Amphiprion > Amphiprion clarkii. The sequence goes on from CM049576.1 coordinate 7,659,500, forward strand.
TCCAAGAAAACCTTTCTGGAGTGTTCTTCACGCCCTCCTTTACATTATTTCATCATATGGCACGTTTTTACAACATGTTTGAAAAATGGCATTTTTTTTCGACATAGTATAGTAAGGCGTTTTTTTGCGGCAAAATTCATGATGATTTTTTTTCCAAGAAAACCTTTCTGGAGTGTTTTTCAGGCCCTCCTTTAAATTATTTCATCATATGCCACGTTTTTACATGTTTGAAATATCACATTTTTTTTCGACATAGTATAGTAAGGCGTTTTTTTTGCGCCAAAATTCATGATGATTTTTTTTTCCAAGAAAACCTTCATGGAGTGTTCTTCACGGCCTCCTTTACATTATTTCATCATATGGCACGTTTTTACAACATGTTTCAAAAATGGCATTTTTTTTCGACATAGTATAGTAAGGCGTTTTTTTTGCGGCAAAATTCATGATGATTTTTTTCTCCAAGCAAACCTTTATGGAGTGTTTTTCACGCCCTCCTTTACATTATTTCATCATATGGCACGTTTTTACAACATGTTTGAAAAATGGCATTTTTTTTCGACATAGTATAGTAAGGCGTTTTTTTGCGCCAAAATTCATGATGATTTTTTTCTCCAAGAAAACCTTTCTGGAGTGTTTTTCAGGCCCTCCTTTAAATTATTTCATCATATGGCACGTTTTTACAACATGTTTGAAAAATGGCATTTTTTTTCGACATAGTATAGTAAGGCGTTTTTTTTGCGCCAAAATTCATGATGATTTTTTTTTCCAAGAAAACCTTCATGGAGTGTTTTTCACGGCCTCCTTTACATTATTTCATCATATGGCACGTTTTTACAACATGTTTAAAAAATGGCATTTTTTTTCGACATAGTATAGTAAGGCGTTTTTTTGCGCCAAAATTCATGATGATTTTTTTTTCAAAGAAAACCTTTCTGGAGTGTTTTTCACGCCCTCCTTTACATTATTTCATCATATGGCACGTTTTTACAACATGTTTGAAAAATAGCATTTTTTTTCGACATAGTATAGTAAGGCGTTTTTTTTGCGCCAAAATTCATGATGATTTTTTTTTCCAAGAAAACCTTCATGGAGTGTTCTTCACGGCCTCCTTTACATTATTTCATCATATGGCACGTTTTTACAACATGTTTCAAAAATGGCATTTTTTTTCGACATAGTATAGTAAGGCGTTTTTTTTGCGGCAAAATTCATGATGATTTTTTTCTCCAAGAAAACCTTTCTGGAGTGTTCTTCACGGCCTCCTTTACATTATTTCATCATATGGCACGTTTTTACAACATGTTTGAAAAATGGCATTTTTTTTCGACATAGTATAGTAAGGCGTTTTTTTTGCGGCAAAATTCATGATGATTTTTTTCTCCAAGCAAACCTTTATGGAGTGTTTTTCACGCCCTCCTTTACATTATTTCATCATATGGCACGTTTTTACAACATGTTTAAAAAATGGCATTTTTTTTCGACATAGTATAGTAAGGCGTTTTTTTGCGCCAAAATTCATGATGATTTTTTTTTCAAAGAAAACCTTTCTGGAGTGTTTTTCACGCCCTCCTTTACATTATTTCATCATATGGCACGTTTTTACAACATGTTTGAAAAATGGCATTTTTTTTCGACATAGTATAGTAAGGCGTTTTTTTTGCGGCAAAATTCATGATGATTTTTTTCTCCAAGAAAACCTTTCTGGAGTGTTTTTCACGCCCTCCTTTACATTATTTCATCATATGGCACGTTTTTACAACATGTTTGAAAAATGGCATTTTTTTTCGACATAGTATAGTAAGGCGTTTTTTTTGCGCCAAAATTCATGATGATTTTTTTCTCCAAGAAAACCTTCATGGAGTGTTCTTCACGGCCTCCTTTACATTATTTCATCATATGGCACGTTTTTACAACATGTTTGAAAAATGGCATTTTTTTTCGACATAGTATAGTAAGGCGTTTTTTTTGCGGCAAAATTCATGATGATTTTTTTCTCCAAGAAAACCTTTCTGGAGTGTTTTTCACGCCCTCCTTTAAATTATTTCATCATATGGCACGTTTTTACAACATGTTTGAAAAATGGCATTTTTTTTCGACATAGTATAGTAAGGCGTTTTTTTTGCGCCAAAATTCATGATGATTTTTTTTTCAAAGAAAACCTTTCTGGAGTGTTTTTCACGGCCTCCTTTACATTATTTCATCATATGGCACGTTTTTACAACATGTTTGAAAAATGGCATTTTTTTTCGACATAGTATAGTAAGGCGTTTTTTTTGCGCCAAAATTCATGATGATTTTTTTTCCAAGAAAACCTTTCTGGAGTGTTCTTCACGGCCTCCTTTACATTATTTCATCATATGGCACGTTTTTACAACATGTTTGAAAAATGGCATTTTTTTTCGACATAGTATAGTAAGGCGTTTTTTTGCGCCAAAATTCATGATGATTTTTTTTCAAAGAAAACCTTTCTGGAGTGTTTTTCACGCCCTCCTTTACATTATTTCATCATATGGCACGTTTTTACAACATGTTTGAAAAATGGCATTTTTTTTCGACATAGTATAGTAAGGCGTTTTTTTTGCGCCAAAATTCATGATGATTTTTTTTCCAAGAAAACCTTTCATGGAGTGTTTTTCACGCCCTCCTTTACATTATTTCATCATATGGCACGTTTTTACAACATGTTTGAAAAATGGCATTTTTTTTCGACATAGTATAGTAAGGCGTTTTTTTGCGGCAAAATTCATGATGATTTTTTTTTCCAAGAAAACCTTTATGGAGTGTTCTTCACGGCCTCCTTTACATTATTTCATCATATGGCACGTTTTTACAACATGTTTGAAAAATGGCATTTTTTTTCGACATAGTATAGTAAGGCGTTTTTTTTGCGGCAAAATTCATGATGATTTTTTTCTCCAAGAAAACCTTTATGGAGTGTTTTTCACGCCCTCCTTTACATTATTTCATCATATGGCACGTTTTTACAACATGTTTAAAAAATGGCATTTTTTTTCGACATAGTATAGTAAGGCGTTTTTTTTGCGCCAAAATTCATGATGATTTTTTTTTCAAAGAAAACCTTTCTGGAGTGTTTTTCACGCCCTCCTTTACATTATTTCATCATATGGCACGTTTTTACAACATGTTTGAAAAATGGCATTTTTTTTCGACATAGTATAGTAAGGCGTTTTTTTTGCGGCAAAATTCATGATTTTTTTCTCCAAGAAAACCTTCATGGAGTGTTCTTCACGCCCTCCTTTACATTATTTCATCATATGGCACGTTTTTACAACATGTTTCAAAAATGGCATTTTTTTTCGACATAGTATAGTAAGGCGTTTTTTTTGCGGCAAAATTCATGATGATTTTTTTTTCAAAGAAAACCTTTATGGAGTGTTTTTCACGCCCTCCTTTACATTATTTCATCATATGGCACGTTTTTACAACATGTTTAAAAAATGGCATTTTTTTTTCGACATAGTATAGTAAGGCGTTTTTTTTGCGGCAAAATTCATGATGATTTTTTTTTCAAAGAAAACCTTTATGGAGTGTTTTTCACGCCTCCTTTACATTATTTCATCATATGGCACGTTTTTACAACATGTTTGAAAAATGGCATTTTTTTTCGACATAGTATAGTAAGGCGTTTTTTTTGCGCCAAAATTCATGATGATTTTTTTTTCAAAGAAAACCTTTCTGGAGTGTTTTTCACGCCCTCCTTTACATTATTTCATCATATGGCACGTTTTTACAACATGTTTGAAAAATGGCATTTTTTTTCGACATAGTATAGTAAGGCGTTTTTTTTGCGGCAAAATTCATGATGATTTTTTTTCCAAGAAAACCTTTATGGAGTGTTTTTCACGCCCTCCTTTACATTATTTCATCATATGGCACGTTTTTACAACATGTTTAAAAAATGGCATTTTTTTTTCGACATAGTATAGTAAGGCGTTTTTTTTGCGCCAAAATTCATGATGATTTTTTTTTCAAAGAAAACCTTTCTGGAGTGTTTTTCACGCCCTCCTTTACATTATTTCATCATATGGCACGTTTTTACAACATGTTTAAAAAATGGCATTTTTTTTTCGACATAGTATAGTAAGGCGTTTTTTTTGCGCCAAAATTCATGATGATTTTTTTTTCAAAGAAAACCTTTCTGGAGTGTTTTTCACGCCCTCCTTTACATTATTTCATCATATGGCACGTTTTTACAACATGTTTGAAAAATAGCATTTTTTTTCGACATAGTATAGTAAGGCGTTTTTTTTGCGCCAAAATTCATGATGATTTTTTTCTCCATGAAAACCTTTCTGGAGTGTTTTTCACGCCCTCCTTTAAATTATTTCATCATATGGCACGTTTTTACAACATGTTTCAAAAATGGCATTTTTTTTCGACATAGTATAGTAAGGCGTTTTTTTTGCGGCAAAATTCATGATGATTTTTTTTTCAAAGAAAACCTTTCTGGAGTGTTTTTCACGCCCTCCTTTACATTATTTCATCATATGGCACGTTTTTACAACATGTTTAAAAAATGGCATTTTTTTTTCGACATAGTATAGTAAGGCGTTTTTTTGCGCCAAAATTCATGATGATTTTTTTTTCAAAGAAAACCTTTCTGGAGTGTTTTTCACGCCCTCCTTTACATTATTTCATCATATGGCACGTTTTTACAACATGTTTGAAAAATGGCATTTTTTTTCGACATAGTATAGTAAGGCGTTTTTTTTGCGCCAAAATTCATGATGATTTTTTTTTCAAAGAAAACCTTTCTGGAGTGTTTTTCACGCCCTCCTTTACATTATTTCATCATATGGCACGTTTTTACAACATGTTTAAAAAATGGCATTTTTTTTCGACATAGTATAGTAAGGCGTTTTTTTTGCGCCAAAATTCATGATGATTTTTTTTTCAAAGAAAACCTTTCTGGAGTGTTTTTCACGCCCTCCTTTACATTATTTCATCATATGGCACGTTTTTACAACATGTTTAAAAAATGGCATTTTTTTTCGACATAGTATAGTAAGGCGTTTTTTTGCGCCAAAATTCATGATGATTTTTTTTTCAAAGAAAACCTTTCTGGAGTGTTTTTCACGCCCTCCTTTACATTATTTCATCATATGGCACGTTTTTACAACATGTTTGAAAAATGGCATTTTTTTTCGACATAGTATAGTAAGGCGTTTTTTTTGCGCCAAAATTCATGATGATTTTTTTTTCCAAGAAAACCTTTCTGGAGTGTTTTTCACGCCCTCCTTTACATTATTTCATCATATGGCACGTTTTTACAACATGTTTGAAAAATGGCATTTTTTTTCGACATAGTATAGTAAGGCGTTTTTTTTGCGGCAAAATTCATGATGATTTTTTTTTCAAAGAAAACCTTTCTGGAGTGTTTTTCACGCCCTCCTTTACATTATTTCATCATATGGCACGTTTTTACAACATGTTTGAAAAATGGCATTTTTTTTCGACATAGTATAGTAAGGCGTTTTTTTTGCGCCAAAATTCATGATGATTTTTTTTTCAAAGAAAACCTTTCTGGAGTGTTTTTCACGCCCTCCTTTACATTATTTCATCATATGGCACGTTTTTACAACATGTTTGAAAAATGGCATTTTTTTTCGACATAGTATAGTAAGGCGTTTTTTTGCGCCAAAATTCATGATGATTTTTTTTTCAAAGAAAACCTTTCTGGAGTGTTCTTCACGCCCTCCTTTACATTATTTCATCATATGGCACGTTTTTACAACATGTTTGAAAAATGGCATTTTTTTTCGACATAGTATAGTAAGGCGTTTTTTTTGCGGCAAAATTCATGATGATTTTTTTTTCCAAGAAAACCTTTCTGGAGTGTTTTTCACGCCCTCCTTTACATTATTTCATCATATGGCACGTTTTTACAACATGTTTGAAAAATGGCATTTTTTTTCGACATAGTATAGTAAGGCGTTTTTTTTGCGGCAAAATTCATGATGATTTTTTTTTCAAAGAAAACCTTTCTGGAGTGTTTTTCACGCCCTCCTTTACATTATTTCATCATATGGCACGTTTTTACAACATGTTTGAAAAATGGCATTTTTTTTCGACATAGTATAGTAAGGCGTTTTTTTTGCGCCAAAATTCATGATGATTTTTTTTTCAAAGAAAACCTTTCTGGAGTGTTTTTCACGCCCTCCTTTACATTATTTCATCATATGGCACGTTTTTACAACATGTTTGAAAAATGGCATTTTTTTTCGACATAGTATAGTAAGGCGTTTTTTTTGCGCCAAAATTCATGATGATTTTTTTTCCAAGAAAACCTTTCTGGAGTGTTTTTCACGCCCTCCTTTACATTATTTCATCATATGGCACGTTTTTACAACATGTTTGAAAAATGGCATTTTTTTTCGACATAGTATAGTAAGGCGTTTTTTTTGCGCCAAAATTCATGATGATTTTTTTCTCAAAGAAAACCTTTCTGGAGTGTTTTTCACGCCCTCCTTTACATTATTTCATCATATGGCACGTTTTTACAACATGTTTGAAAAATGGCATTTTTTTTCGACATAGTATAGTAAGGCGTTTTTTTTGCGGCAAAATTCATGATGATTTTTTTTTCAAAGAAAACCTTTCTGGAGTGTTTTTCACGCCCTCCTTTACATTATTTCATCATATGGCACGTTTTTACAACATGTTTGAAAAATGGCATTTTTTTTCGACATAGTATAGTAAGGCGTTTTTTTGCGCCAAAATTCATGATGATTTTTTTTTCAAAGAAAACCTTTCTGGAGTGTTTTTCACGGCCTCCTTTACATTATTTCATCATATGGCACGTTTTTACAACATGTTTGAAAAATGGCATTTTTTTTCGACATAGTATAGTAAGGCGTTTTTTTTGCGGCAAAATTCATGATGATTTTTTTTTCAAAGAAAACCTTTCTGGAGTGTTTTTCACGCCCTCCTTTACATTATTTCATCATATGGCACGTTTTTACAACATGTTTGAAAAAATGGCATTTTTTTTCGACATAGTATAGTAAGGCGTTTTTTTTGCGCCAAAATTCATGATGATTTTTTTTTCAAAGAAAACCTTTCTGGAGTGTTTTTCACGCCCTCCTTTACATTATTTCATCATATGGCACGTTTTTACAACATGTTTGAAAAATGGCATTTTTTTTCGACATAGTATAGTAAGGCGTTTTTTTTGCGCCAAAATTCATGATGATTTTTTTTTCAAAGAAAACCTTTCTGGAGTGTTCTTCACGCCCTCCTTTACATTATTTCATCATATGGCACGTTTTTACAACATGTTTGAAAAATGGCATTTTTTTTTCGACATAGTATAGTAAGGCGTTTTTTTGCGCCAAAATTCATGATGATTTTTTTTTCAAAGAAAACCTTTCTGGAGTGTTTTTCACGCCCTCCTTTACATTATTTCATCATATGGCACGTTTTTACAACATGTTTGAAAAATGGCATTTTTTTTCGACATAGTATAGTAAGGCGTTTTTTTTGCGCCAAAATTCATGATGATTTTTTTTTCAAAGAAAACCTTTCTGGAGTGTTTTTCACGCCCTCCTTTACATTATTTCATCATATGGCACGTTTTTACAACATGTTTGAAAAATGGCATTTTTTTTCGACATAGTATAGTAAGGCGTTTTTTTTGCGGCAAAATTCATGATGATTTTTTTTTCAAAGAAAACCTTTCTGGAGTGTTTTTCACGCCCTCCTTTACATTATTTCATCATATGGCACGTTTTTACAACATGTTTGAAAAATGGCATTTTTTTTTCGACATAGTATAGTAAGGCGTTTTTTTTGCGCCAAAATTCATGATGATTTTTTTTTCAAAGAAAACCTTTCTGGAGTGTTTTTCACGCCCTCCTTTACATTATTTCATCATATGGCACGTTTTTACAACATGTTTGAAAAATGGCATTTTTTTTCGACATAGTATAGTAAGGCGTTTTTTTTGCGCCAAAATTCATGATGATTTTTTTTCAAAGAAAACCTTTCTGGAGTGTTTTTCACGCCCTCCTTTACATTATTTCATCATATGGCACGTTTTTACAACATGTTTGAAAAATGGCATTTTTTTTCGACATAGTATAGTAAGGCGTTTTTTTTGCGCCAAAATTCATGATGATTTTTTTTTCCAAGAAAACCTTTCTGGAGTGTTTTTCACGCCCTCCTTTACATTATTTCATCATATGGCACGTTTTTACAACATGTTTGAAAAATGGCATTTTTTTTCGACATAGTATAGTAAGGCGTTTTTTTTGCGCCAAAATTCATGATGATTTTTTTTTCCAAGAAAACCTTTCTGGAGTGTTTTTCACGCCCTCCTTTACATTATTTCATCATATGGCACGTTTTTACAACATGTTTAAAAAATGGCATTTTTTTTCGACATAGTATAGTAAGGCGTTTTTTTGCGCCAAAATTCATGATGATTTTTTTTTCAAAGAAAACGTTCATGGAGTGTTCTTCACGGCCTCCTTTACATTATTTCATCATATGGCACGTTTTTACAACATGTTTGAAAAATGGCATTTTTTTTCGACATAGTATAGTAAGGCGTTTTTTTTGCGGCAAAATTCATGATGATTTTTTTTTCCAAGAAAACCTTTATGGAGTGTTCTTCACAGCCTCCGTTACATTATTTCATCATATGGCACGTTTTTACAACATGTTTGAAAAATGGCATTTTTTTTCGACATAGTATAGTAAGGCGTTTTTTTTGCGCCAAAATTCATGATGATTTTTTTTTCAAAGAAAACCTTTCTGGAGTGTTTTTCACGCCCTCCTTTACATTATTTCATCATATGGCACGTTTTTACAACATGTTTAAAAAATGGCATTTTTTTTTCGACATAGTATAGTAAGGCGTTTTTTTGCGCCAAAATTCATGATGATTTTTTTTCAAAGAAAACCTTTCTGGAGTGTTTTTCACGCCCTCCTTTACATTATTTCATCATATGGCACGTTTTTACAACATGTTTGAAAAATGGCATTTTTTTTCGACATAGTATAGTAAGGCGTTTTTTTTGCGCCAAAATTCATGATGATTTTTTTTTCAAAGAAAACCTTTCTGGAGTGTTTTTCGCGCCCTCCTTTACATTATTTCATCATATGGCACGTTTTTACAACATGTTTGAAAAATAGCATTTTTTTTCGACATAGTATAGTAAGGCGTTTTTTTTGCGCCAAAATTCATGATGATTTTTTTCTCCAAGAAAACCTTTCTGGAGTGTTTTTCACGCCCTCCTTTAAATTATTTCATCATATGGCACGTTTTTACAACATGTTTGAAAAATGGCATTTTTTTTCGACATAGTATAGT